>CCAG010023101.1:0-173646 GCA_001077435.1 Glossina morsitans morsitans
CGAATTTTTCAAATTTTTGCAAAAAAAGTCGAAAAAAACGAATTTTTCGAATGTTTGCAAAAGAAATCGTCAAAAATCGAAAAAAAGAATTTTTCGAATTTTTCGAATTTTTGCAAAAAAAATCGTCAAAAATCGAAAAAAACGAATTGTTCAAATTTTTCAAATTTTTGCAAAAAAAGTCGTCAAAAATCGAAAAAAACGAATTTTTCGAATTTTTCAAATTTTTGCAAAAATTTTAAGGTCGGGGGTCGTCAAAAATCGAAAAAAACGAATTTTTCAAATTTTTCATTGTTTAAAAGAAATTAAACTTTTATTAAGCATTCATTTCAAAGTTTTTTAAATGAACTAACTGTCTTATGTTTATGACGACAAATCTTTACTTACATACACATATAGGAAAATCCAAGTTGTCACGTAAAACCATTGGCCTGACTAAAGTATTCTTTTAAAAGATGAATAAGCGGCATTCTTCTTCTGTTCCACTGTTACCTTTAAAAGTGATTGATATTCATTGCGGTTGAGGGATTAATTTTTATAAAACTAATCTATAAACCTTTAATCTTTGGAATGGAATAAAAAATGAATCAATAACTTACAAATATACATATTTGGAGGATTGAGTTAGAAAATATCTTTACTCTTCATAGGAAATACTTAAGGTAAACAGATGGTATTAGTTAGTGTCATTGTCATTATGTCGTCAGAAACGAATGAAAAGGAGGAGTTACTTAGCTTATAGCCACCAATCCACGCTGTACGATATTTGATGACGAACTTAAGTTTCGTCCATATATGCCGTATATTTTCGATCACGGCTTGGTGCAGCATTTTGCAGATAATTTCAACATCATGTCTACATATTCCGGTTTCACGAGCCCTGGCATTCGGGCTAAATCTATCAAGAGTGTTAAGAAAGAATTTATGGACAATTTCACTTTTCTTGTTGCTCGTGATTGAACGAAACACAAAATGTTCGATTTACTTGGTTACATCATTCCTTTTATTTGCGCCGACCAAAAATATATTTACCTTATTTTCTAGGGGAATTTACACGCGTAGTTATGCCACATCTAAGCTAACCTCTGTGACCTTTAATGTTCTACTTAACTTTCAAACTTATTTGAACTTTGATGTCATGCACTTACAACTGTGCAGTCTGACCGACATAAATATCTATAAAGTCATTGAATAGTTAGGGGTCATGAGTTCAGTTAGACCTAAGGATAAGTTTGCCGAGCCCCATAAAGTAAACATCGGAAGGAGAGCCGTTTTTTACATGCAAGTGAACTAAATTTAAATCAAACAGATACCCAGAAACCAGAAACAACAGAAATAAATTAAGTTCTTCCCATCTCTTTTTAAATATACTCCTTACACCAACTGGATTTGAATTATTTTTACAACAAACTCTTTTAGTTATCCGCCTTGCACCGACTGGATTCGGATTATTTTCGTAATTTTCTGATACCATCTCCGGTAAGACTGTGAAATGTCAGTCTTTCGGCGACTTAATAGTTTCAGAAACATGGAACTCAGAATGATTTCCTGGACTCACACTACCCTCTCCGGGAGCAATATAGTCTTCCCCGTTTTCGTTTTATTATGGTATCATGGAAAGTTCATATTAGCTAGAAGGAGGGTCGACCTCATTCAAATTCGAATCAGCTGACTTCTTTATCGGCAGTCGAAGTCGAATAAATTAAATGCAGCGACTTCGATTCAGATCCTGTTCAGCTGACTTTGAATACCATCAACAAATAACATATCAGCTGACTTCGAATGAGATGTAGTTGTGTCAGCTGACTTTGAATGATATCAATAAATACCATGTCAGCTGACTTCGAAAGAGATGACTGATGATTGGCAATGTCAAGGGGCACTGAGTAATGTGACAATTGGTCATTTCCTGCTTCTGGACTGAAATGACCAACGTCTTGCTTCCAATAAGTTTTACGACTATTGAGTTGTTAGTCGAGAATCCTCGCTTACTCGGCCATTCAGGCTAATGGAAATAGGCCAAAAGAGATTGGCATTATACAAAGTGAATTTGAATTTGGGCGAATTAAATAGATAGTCCAGAGAGCACCATAGAAAGCTGAATTTTCTCAAGGAGCTCCCCACATCCCCAACCCCAGCATTTTTGTAACATTAACTATACACAATATCTTTAAAGAGAATGAACACTATATCCATTATCTCTTAAAAGAATGGTAGATCTTTTTCCTTCACTTTTTATTAAACATTCTAGCTTTCCGTTCAAATTAATTTTTCTTGCTAATTAGCAGCAAAATCAAGACCTTTTTAAATTCAATGGACTCTTTTCTACTCCTTTCTGCAGTCATTATAGGCGAAGAGCGTTGTTTATAACACGATATAATTCTCTATTTCACAGTCTTTTTAGCAACCTCTCTAATATTTAAGCCTGAAAGAAATTTTTTTGTTTGAATGAAAACAAATTTGGTTTAATTTTTTATGCTTGTTTTTTTTTTTACTTTCGTTTTTTATTTTTTTTTGTTTTTATTTTTCGTTCTATTTCCAACAAGTAGTTGCTTGCCATCCATAGATATGAATGAAAATTGTTCACCGCATATGAATGAATGTTCGTTTATTTTTGCTTTTTGTTGAACTTTAAATTTTACGCTTTGCTTATCATTTCAAAACAACGATAACCACTACAAGGACAACAAAGACGACGATGACTTTATGTATAGGAATTAAACTGTACGAGTACGTAATCAAAGATCAACAAAGCATATGCAAATAATATAAAAATATGTATGTGGACGCATGCAAGCTTGCACGTACATATACGTACAGGCACATACACATATAAAATCTATGAAATACGGACATGTTTTTACACTAAACTTTTGTTAGTCTGTAATTTGTCTTATTTAAAGCAAATACACACAAGCACGTCCATAGCTCTTTACATATGCAGAGCACTTGAATATGTAGATTTTTGCAAATATATGTTTAAAGGAAGTACACATAAATACACATAGACATAGGAAAACATACGCCTGTAATTGCTATATCCCTTATAGTCAGCATATTAAATTTTTCGAATCTTTGAGTGTTCATATATTTTTCGAAACCCATTGAGACCTTATAATTACTATAAGCAACCTTTTGCTAAAGCGAACCATTTTCGTTAGGTTACATTATATTAGATTTTATTTATATTAGATTTTTCACATTCCCATAGTCGAAAGCGTTCACTTTGGAATTATCTAGAAATCCTGTTCGATTGTACCATCTGTCAGCGAACATTTTTCTAGTCTTGAGCACGGAACATAGGATGCAATGAAAGGAAAAATCCAAGTAGCAAAATAAGTAGTGAGACATAACACGCGTGCGTTGTTTGTAACTTCAAATTGAGTATCGAACTGAAATTTGTCATTTTCGGGCTTAGCTTTGATTGCATAGGGCGCATACATCAGGGTCTAGGACACATAAGATCCCATTGATTCGAACACTGAACGCCTGAGATCTTCAGCAGTTGCGTCATTTTAATGCTTGATCTCGATTCTTAAAACTTCCCAAGTATCGAGGCCTACTTTTGATTCAAAGGCTTCAGGAAGATGTTCAAATGGTCTCACTTGGTCTCGACAGCAATGCGGGACTTAAATGCCGATGAATGCAATTATGTCTATAAAAGTGTGCACTGTTTCATTAGCAATTCATGTCCATCGTAAGAGCAGCGTGGTTTTTTTTCAAAGCTTCATGCCGGGCCGTAATACTGAACACTTTCAACAGGTAGTTTCAAGAAAACTATGTCGAAGCGAAAGAAAAACCGTGCTACTAAAAATAAAGTTAATGGGAGGGGTTTCCATTATTTAAAACTTTATATATTTGTTAATAATGACAAGCAGAAATCCGTTTACTTATGCCTATCTGCCTGCTCGCTGAAATGGTAATGAAAGGCTTAATCTAAAATTATTCTTTTTCTCAATCATCTAAGTCGCTCTGAAATAATTATCAAAAATATAAATATGTAATCATATGTAGTGAATAGTAATCTTTTAATTGCTTTTACGCTTATGTTGTTATTGATTTTCTTTATCTTTTTGATTTATTATTATTTTAACTATAAAGCCGTAGGCCAATGTACATGGCTACAGGTTATGTAATCAGCATGCGTAAGAGAGATTATACCATAAGCACACATGTAATTCGTTTCAAAGGCGTACTGGTGAACTCGACTTGCTTCACAGTACCCCCAGTAATCATTTACGTAAAAGATGAGCTTATTCTTACAGCAGCGGGATTTATTGTCTCGCCTTTCGGGCAGAACATGAGTTCCATCCTGATGCTATCTGGAAATTAACCCATATTTTTGGTATCCCCTTAATACTAATTCGAAGAGAGACTGGCTGACGGCAACAATGCAATGGATATTAGTATATAGTTAACAATGTTAATAACCTGTTCCAATATTTGTTTCATTTAATGTTCAGCTCAAGTTTCTTAATTGCCGGTAAAATTTCCTGGTGACAAATTTTTTTCATTGAACTAACAAATAACACTCCTCATACACTTGAACTCCATCTCCCACCCTAGTGTTATCGATATCCGCTTTCTTAGTCTCAATGCTTCGTCTACGCCGAATCCCACTTTTCTGCCCTTTCGATATCGTATGGTGTGCATTGCCATCTACCCGTCCCAATCCAGCAGCATTTTTCTCCAAATTAAACAGGAGAAGCAACGGTTCTTACGGTTAGTAAATATCCAGTATTCAATTTTCAAGGTACTAAGAAAGATATAATAAAGTTTATGTACAAATGATAGATCAAGCAAAAAATTCGTAGCGCTTTCCTAAACGAAAAGTCATTTATCTGATGAGACCATTATACCATCGTACATTTGAACTTCTGCCGCCTCTGCAAGGAAAGCTGTTCCAACTGAATGCCACAATCCTTTTTCAAAGTCAACCTTCACTTCATTAAGAGAGTTCTACAAGATAGCAAAACAAATGGTAGTCAAATTGACCATGGTTCGACCCGCACGGTGGATGTACGAAAATTTCTTAGCGAAGTTCTTTCAAGCTTGCGAAGCTTCATTTTCCTTTTTTCGTGATCCAATATTTTGATCGTTAATGATAAAAAACAAAGAAAACAGGTTTACATTTTAGTAAAAACAGGCCACGAACTTTTTTCAGACATAATGATTATATCACTTTTAGACAAGAGCATCCCTATTTCTTAGTAACTTTACAGCTTTCTATCGAAATTCCGTTCATCATAAGCGCAAAACTTAATTAATTAAAAAAATCATAAGATTAAAATAGTGTTTGGTATCAAAGGATTCGTTGTAAACCAAAGATTGCTTCTTTTACAGTTTCTATTAAACTGTTCTGTTGACAAATGGAATACATTTTATATACTACAAGGACATGCTTGGTTTGCATATTTATTTCATGTTTTCCATACAAACTAAAAAGAAAAAAAGAAAAAAAAAACTTATTAATAAAACCCACTCTCCCCACTCTATGCATTGTTATTATTATTATTAAATTATATTAAGTCTGGTTTTGTATTTATTTATTATTAAATTTTTTAGGTATTTTTCTTTTCTTACTAAAAATTCTTCTTTTTTTTTTTTTTTAGATTTTTAAAATTTCATATAATGAGCACAGATTTCTGCTAAACCGTGCCTTTCCACTCCAGTCGCTTTCATGAATTGAAAATGTGATAAATACGTGAATGCATTAAAATCCTTGTATTTTATACAAAGTAAACAAAACGGATGTGTATAACAATAATTATGTGTTGAATTCAGAGAAGCGGATGAATACATTTGCCTTTTAAGTCATACACGTATTAATAGACAGCTTAAAAAATAGAAACATTGCAAGCGTCATTTATCGTTCAAGCATAAACGCTGGTATTTAAGTCATTAAAGTCTCTTTAAGAAATTTAATAATCTTTCAAAATTCATAGCACGCATCAAGCGTACACTTTCTTTAATAGTAATAATGAAAAAAAATGCAAATCTTATCATTTTTTAAGTCTACTACCTTGTGCTCATTTTGAAGAGCAAGACTACCGTAAAACCAAAAAAAATATATATTTTTATTTTAAGCAGCAGGTACAAGTTTCCATTTCCATTTTATTTATTGTTACAGAACAGGACCTTAGGTGTCATTCAAACAAGTCTTCATCTTTTAAGACTATCCACGAACCGACACAACCTTTGGTATCTTTGTATAGCGGACGTAAGCCGCTGCTCAGGCATGTCACAAAAGGGGCAATGTCTGGTGAATACGACTGGTAGGGTAGGACTTCCCATTTCAACGCTTTCAAGTATGTTCTGACCGCTAACAGGCGGACGAGCGTAAACATGTAGGACATTAATCTGGTGTGCCCGAAGTCGTAATAGGCGCCTTTTTCCTTGAGTGCTCGACTGAACCTCACTCATTTCACTCGGTTTGAGTAGACCCATAATAGATAACACCAAGCTGATGTCATCAAATAAACAACATGTGTTTTTTCTATCAATATTCGATTTTTAATACTTTAAGGTCATGGCAATTTCAATAAGATCTTCTGATGTGGTCATCTTTTGTCAAACGGCGGAAAGCCCGTACTCTCCGTACTTTCCGTTCTATTATTTATATTATACTGCGTGTTACACGATAAGTCAATTGAGCGGCTTTTATATTTACTCATAGAAGGGAGTACGCACTGATCGCATGCGAGAACATTATCTACAAAGCCGTACGTTAAAGTGCATCTTCGTAGTATAGCATCATAAGATAGAGTTGATCACAGCGCAATGTGCCAAATAGAATTTATGATCGCAGAACGCTCTCTCTATTTGCGTTAGGGCTTATTGTTATGCCGTAAACTTCTGATTCTTATCATCAAAGTTTATCTACAGAGACCAATTATGTCCGCTTGCCTCCCGTCTAATCAATGACTATGCATTTTGATATAATGTCACGTTTCAAAATGCACAGTTATGTAAGTGGGCACACAGATAACAAGGATATAACCAGAGGACGCTTGGTTATAATACCTGTTACCTACACACACATCTCTTTTCGGATATTCAGCAGAACTTAAATATATATTATTTTACATCATTTACTTCCCAGAAATAAGGTTTGAACGCTGTATGTCTAACTATGCTTGAAAATCAAAGATACATTCATAGATACATTCATTTGAAATCCATATGAAAATTCTTTGAACAACAAAAGAAGATATGCGTGCATCATAGAAAGTAAAAATTTACTGTCAGGCGTCAAAGTTCACATGGACGTCACTTAAGACAATGTGTGTACGTTTATGGCCTTGGCAGCGTTAGGAAGTGCTCCAGACAACTGATTCCAGTTACTATCGTCAATAATTAATTCGGCTAAAGCGCGCAATTAAGATAAAGTGTGTAAGAAAAGATGTCATTTTTCCCACCCCCCACCCACCCGGCGATGACAGAACACGCGCAATTTTAATGGCTACGCCAAAATTATCTTAACTTTCTTGGAAAATTTCGTGATGTGCCGCATCCATATTTTAATGTCTGTACAACCGTCCTAGTGAGATACAATTGATTTTAAGGCACGGCAATCACTCGATTCAGATTTGTCGCTCAGAAATCTGGCTAATTTCGAAATGAGGGCAAAATGGTTTTTCTAGAGAAATGGCAAAAGGCTATCAATAAAAGTGACGCATATTTAGTTCAACAAAATCTAAAAACATTACGCTTGCATTTTAGAGAAGAAGCGCCACGACCTCTCTCCTTAACCTATTATCCATTACAGCTTGAGCTTTCTGTATTAATTTTGCGTCTTGAACGTTTCAGCACCAGATAGTTGGCTGAGCAAGCAAACAAAGATATCTGTAAATGTAATCGACATGGAATCTAACACTGACCGAGATGACTATTTGTTATACGTAAAAAGCAATGTCAGCGAGCATCTCTCAGCTATTAAGCGAAATTCAGCCTACGTTGAAGAAAGCTCTATGAAGGTGCAATAATATTATTTATATTTATATATTTTGAGGACCCAAAGTCGTCCCTCGTTTTGGGCTCACGGATTCTCCGTCTCTGGTGAGGGGAAGAGAGTGCTAGATTAACATAAAATAGGAATAAATTAAGACAGCCTATGGAAAAGAGCAGCAATGGCCATCACAATATTTATATTCTACACCACTTGTCGGAAAAGGGTATATAAAGTTTATGCGACTGTATGCCACACCCACAAGAACTTGAAGAACTTCTTCTTTTCATTACAGCGATCGATTTAAAATCACTTTCTGAATCGATTTGAGTTTGTCAGTCCGTCTTGTATTCTTGCATTCCTCCAAAAGGCTGAAATTTTTGATATATTTTGATGAAATTCGGTACGCCGATGTATTTTGGCCCAAGAAAGAACGCTACTTAAAATTGATCGGATCGGATCACTTTTACGAGTACTTCCCATATCACACCTTATTCTAAAAAGTTGTTATATGAACATGTATGTGTAACGCGAAGTGGCATAGGGTCGTTAATGGTGGACCAGGGCCCTTGTTATATTTAATATAAAAGAAACAGACATAGTTTCAAGGCATTTGTCATTTTACCCTTGAAAATATAACAAAAGCACCTTAAGATTGTCAAGAGGTATGTTTTTTTCGCGCCGCTCATGTCTTAATTTTGTTTTTTTTTTTGATAGGTTTTGTAATTAGGCAGTGTAAGCATTTTGTTAAAACAATCTTTGACGCCTTCCCTGGTAATCGTCCATACAATAGTCTTAGAAAGATTTGAAATCCACTGCCTTCGCTTTGATTTCTCCGCCATCAGAAAGTCATTGCTAATATCGCTGAAGTGAAGGCTTCATTCGCGTATGTAGCAAAAGACCCTAAACTTGGTTATGCTCAAACAATTAGTACGAGAGGAATACGAAAACTAGACTAGGAGTGATAAAAAGGTTTGTTTTTTTTTCGCTATGCATCGACCAAATAAGCTGATGGGTTAAGATTTTGAGATACGAAAAGTTGAAATATATAAAAAATATTACAATTAGTAGCACTTTAAACTTGAAACTGTTGTTATTGTTTCAAGTTTCAATAAAATTCACTAAAATTTTGTTTGCTTAGGGGCTTTCGGATTCATTTGAAATTTTACTCAATTAATTGTGCGTAAATTTGTGTTGAATGTTTACAGGGAGCGAATGCAATACACAGAGGAATTCGTTTATAGAAATTATACAAACAGATGCGCCCATCTCATCGAAACATGAAGTAGTTACACACACAAGAACATAAACATATTTAATATGCATAGAAATGTTAAAAATTATCGAACAAAATTTAGCATGAAAATGCAAATTACTCTTTACTGAATCCTCCTATGTATATTTGTTAGGCAATTTTTGTTTTTTTTTAATCAATCTCTTAACGGGTTAATTATGGTCTTTAGAGTATTTAGTAAATGTTCTAATCAAATTAGAAAGCTATTTAAATATATATATGATTTAAATCATCTATATAAAGTATATAAAGTACGGTCAGGTAATTAATTAAATTATTTTTGCTTTGCATGCGAACACAAGTGCATTTGATGCTGCTGCATGGTATCTGTACCGCAATATCAAAATTCTAATTAGATTTTCCTAAATATAACAGGCAATGGTTGTGTGACGTTTTATTAATTTGCTATGAATTATGAAAGTTAATTAATAACTTTTGTGCGATTAAAGGCTGACTCAGCTGCCGTAACTAGTAGTAGCACTAGTAGTAGTAGTGGCAGTACTGGACTGATGGTATATTGAGCAACTGACTGGCTTGAAATCAACATCTTTTGTTTTAGATCATAAATCAAATTAAATTCCAAATTGGTTATGCACGCTTCATATTATTTATTGCAATTTACACTTTACACCAAAACGGGAAGCTTACCAACCAACTAACCAACCAACCAACCAACTAACCAGCCAACCAACCTATGCCTACAACCGCCGACTCAAAGTCGCCTGCATATATGCTTACTTAAAGTACAATTAAAGTCCGTAGATACATGTCGTTGTCGGTGTGGGTGTGTGTGTGTGTGTGTGTGTGTTTGCGTCTATGCACCAGCGTGCATGTGTATCTAGGCTTACGTGTGTATGCGGTGACATTAAATCGATTAGCATGGACTTGACTTGTTCCTAAAATATAACAGCCGATGATTTTATGAAATGTTTTTACCAGACATGACAAGCACATCTATGATGGAAATAAACAGAAATCTAATTGAATGCCAAAAAAATTATCATGAAAATTTATTTGTAGAACATTCAATAAAAGAGGCGAACAAAAGCATATATAATTCATCACTCAATAATATCGTAGGATGACGTATAAGCATTTAGGATAACTATTCACAAATCTACGTCTTTACAAGTTACAGTTGTTTTAATGACAGTATGCACAACATCCCTGATTTTTCCATGGTTTACAAAAACAAATGTGCGGTCACCAAAGCAATCAGGAATTTCCAAGTTACCGATCGGAATGTCGTGTGAATTTTCAAACAAATCCAGTTTGAATTTTGGGCTCTGTTTGAAAATCATACGCATTCGTCAATGGCGACGACAACGACATGTTATCCTAAAAACTTATTAAATGATATCTTGAACATCGATGTATGCATGTTTGCGATGTATTTATGTATGTAGATGGAATTTACTTAAAATCGAAAACTATTTAAATCTAAAATTTTCTCTGCATCAACATATATCATAACGATGACAACATCAGTTGCAACGAAGAAGCAAATCTCAATGCATAAGTATTTCGAACTTCAAATGCAAGAGAAATTGTTTAAAAGCAAATTGTCTTCTAATTAAATTTTTCTATATACTTCGTACAGGTATGGGAATAGACAGACAACATTTCTTCATTCTGCAGAAACTCTCATCAAGGAATTCTGTTTCAGGTAAATAGAATACATGAGTCTTATTACAACAACGTGTAACAAGAAAGCATTAGAAAACATTCCGTCCTTTGTTGAGAAGAAGTTTTGCAAGTAAAGCAAAAGTAATGATTTTCAAAATATAACGAACAAAAAAATGAAAACACACAAGAAAACAAAGTAATATTTAACTTAAACCGATTTGAACTTTTTATCAAAATCCATAGAAGCTAAGGAAAATCTATTAATTTCAAGCCAGGAATATGCCAATTATTCGTCATAGGATAAACGTTAATTACAATTAAGTTAACTTTTAATTAGAAAATTATTATATGTGCGTGAGCGATAACAAGCTTCAAATTTGCTTTAAATTTCTTGAGAACTTTGCATGTACTTAACAAATATATGAGATTTAGAAATTTATTTCTTGATACAAAAGCTATTAGTTACTGGATTCTTTACTTGGTTATGTGCACTTAGAGAAAGGCAATAGTTTATCGTTTATTGTATACTATGAATATCTTATATGGCTTCACTTCCGGAAAGACCGACAAGTCATATAAAATAATTCAAATTCTGAAACCCGTAATCGTCTTCGCCTGAAATCAAAATTTTTCCATTTCTTTTAAAAAGAATCTGCTGAGTTTCCCAATTATTGTTAGCGAAACTTCCTTCTCTCCTCAGGCAGGACCGTCCATTATCTCTGTCATTTCTTAAACTTAAAAGAGAGGAAGAAGGAAATACTCAAAGACAAAGCTTTTTCAAACCAATAAACATCATTAGGCGAAATCGCGAATCGATTTTAAACAGCATCCAAAAGAATTACCCTGCAAGTGTTTGCCAACATGGAGTGGCGAAAGGGCACCATACTAAATGATAATAGATTGAAGGGTGATTTTATAGCGCAGAGGATACGTAATTGTCTGCATACAATTATTTTTCTAGAAGTTTAAAAATCCTCATAAGGTTTTGATCGCAAAGAAGGTGACAGCGTGCACCCTAATAGCTAACTATATCTCAAACCCAAGCAATTAATAAAACATTTAGCAAGGATGAAAAACTGTAATATTAATATATATCCGCGAGAGATATTCGCGAGAGATATTCACCTTACAACACTTACTTACTAATGCCACCGCCATGCATAAATTGCTATATATAATTAGAAAATATTGCAATTAAAAAGTTCTTTTATCTGCCACGAGAACGAATTCCACAGTTGCAGATAGTTTTGTTGTTGCTTATATAAACTTTGTTGCCCTATTTTGAGACATTTTTTCCGCCAAAGTAAAGCAATAAAAGAATAGGGACCAACAAGTCAGTGTTTGCGGGTGCGATAGAGTTTCCTACAGTCATAGCTACAGTGAGTGCTTAGTCGGTAAAGGGGTATGTATGTCTTATCGATTGGGCGCACACCCACCAGGCTGCGGACACCATAAAATAATGATAAATTATTTAATTATTAATAACATATAAAAAATTAGTATTAAAACAACAAAAAAAACGAGAAGAGAGAAACACAATAAAAAATTTTAGAAGTAATATTTTCCCCAACCATAGTCCATTGATACTTTGTGTGTAGCGTGTTTATGCTAAAGTTAAGAATTTAATCAAACCAAAAGTTGATTGTCGACTAATGCCCATATTGTGAGCAGCATCAAAGTGATCTCAAACGTCTCCAAACATTCTTTTGTTTTGGGGGTTTGCGTAAACTTAGCGGCCTTGGTTCCTAACCAAATTAATATTTGAAGAGTTTTACTCAGGCTTTTCCCGCGGAATACCAAAATTAATAAAATGTCAAAAAAAAAATTCATAACAAAAAATGCATTGTTTGCTCTTATGACCAGTGACCCGACACAATGCCAGACTCGTATCAAGAATCGAAAAGAAGATTATTTTACAACTTTTTTTGGAAAATATTTCAAAAATTCTTCACATACTTTGAATCTTTCCCGAAGTTCATCGAAATTAAATTATTTCTGCAGAAATAGAAATTAGTTAACTTACGGTATCTCTTACGTCTACTTAAAAAGAATTCATTCTGCGGCGGTAACGTCGTGTCTTAATCTACCATAAGCCATGCAATTTGATTCAATTACAAAAACAAAGTGATTTTATTTATTTATTTGGAAACGTATTGGTTTTCGCACTAATTCATTACCCACGTAAGGTATTCCTAAAAACACGCATACAATTAATGTACAGCAACATAGGTTAGAGGCAATAAATAACCATAACTAATAAACTTGTATTGTTCAACCAAAGAAGGACATGGATGTAATAGATTGTTCCTTTCGACTTTCTCTCTCTCTCTCTCTCTCTCTCTCTCTCTGTTGTCTAGTGTTGCGCTACCATCTGTTAAGAGAGAAAGCCGACCTTCAATGTAATTATTAATATTGAGTTCTTTGTATAGGTAAAGATTATTATTATTATTCTTATTATCATTTTTATTAATTTTTTAGCCAGAGAAACAAAGACTATCGGCTCGATTGGAAACTCTACCGCACTGGAGACTTTATATCTATTATTGTAATATTATTATTATTATTATAATCATTGTTATTATTATAATACATTAAGATCATAGAAATAAGCTCTAGGACTAAAAGTAGAAAGACAACTACCAACTGTGACTATCGGCTCTTTATACCCTACATCGCTTGTGGCATAGGGCGTATTAAGTTGGTGCGAACGTATGTAACACGCAGAAGCGCTTGAGATTGATCCATCTTCCATTACACCAATCGATTCAGAATCATAATCCGAATTGATCTAAGCCTGTCTATCCGCCTGATGTCTGTCCATATAAATTTGTGTTCAAGCTACAGGTCGCAATTTTTGAGATATTTTGATGAAATTTGGTACAGTAACGTGTTTTGACACAAGGACGAACACTATTGAAAATGCCTCGGATGAGTCCACTTTTTCGACCATTTTCCATACAATGCCCTCTTCTGAAATGTCGTTATATTGGAAAAAAAATTTCAATTTCCAAAATTTCTTGGCAAAGGTGACTAAGTAATAGCATTTCGTTCCTCGTCCTTGGATCAAAATATACCGGTGGACCAAATTTCATCATAATATCTTTAAATTTGCGGCCCTTAGGTTGAATACAAGAAAACAAAAAGGCCGGACAGACGGACAGACAAGCTTAATGATTATGAATCGAACGACATAATGAACGATGGATCTGTGTGAAGCTCTTTTTCAAGACTTTCAATAATTTCGAGTTTCTATTCGTGCCAATTATTTGCCGAAACAAATGTTACCCCTGATGATGACAAGTAATATAACAAAAATCTTGCGATTCTTGCATGTTTTCAATACTGTCCTCCCTGGGCAAATGTAACTTTCCATTTACTTTACTTACTTTCCATCCTCACTACTCCCTCCTTATTCTTCACTTTATACATGCAGCAAGTGTCTAACATATATAAAGTAGAATATTGCATTCGCAAAAGTGTTTATTGTACGAGAAGCTTAACATGGGATAAGAAAGGTAATAAGTTCATTACAATCGATATATTCTTATTAGTTGTTAATGATTTGAAAAAACGAAACCAAAAAGGGGGCGAACGAACTCGCATATAACGATATTATTTCTTAGTTGATTGCTCATCCTCTCCTTGTACAGGGTTTACGTCTAAGTCTAAACGTGTTTCCGCTTGTAATTCGAATGTGTAATAGCGAAAGCAAGAGAAAAGGAAAGCAGACATGAAGAAAAATGAAATGTTGCTTTATTTTATGGTTGTTTTATTCTTTATGGCATTATTTACTGCTCGTTTCTTCTTCGTCTTCTTCCTCTTTTGCTTTTTATTTTTCCTTTTTTTTTATTGCTGATCCACTTTTAATTTTCACACAACATAAAGTTTTTGAAAATAATATCGTTCCCATGCACTTTTTGTGTTGCAGCTTTTTTTTTTTTTCTAGTTTACATTCGCTTGTTATCTTATCTTTACGTTCGAGGAAGAACTGTCAAATGGCTAAAGCAATAAATTTGTAAATTTTGTTATCAAGGGAAAATATAATTTTTTGCTTTTACACTTCTTGTTTGCCCTTAAAGTGTTTTATATTTAGTGGTTTTTTCTTTTTCTTTTTTTTTTTTGCTTAATTCATAATAAACGTAAAATTTTCACAAATTTCTTTGAAAATTTAGCTTTAAGTAGTTTTTGATGGTTACCCTTAAGAGTAAAGAATGTATGTGCAATCGTCTTATTTCTACCAAGAAAAACAGGAAAAGCGAAAAGAAAGAAAAATAAAATAACGAAAAAAAAAAAAAAAAAAAAAAAATTGTTGGCAGCGAATGCTTTTTATGATAACTTGAGATTTTACTCACAACACAGCGTTTACGTTATACAACTCTCTACCGCTTCGCGTGTGCTGATGTTGTTGTCAATTACTCGAAGGTGGTAGAAAGAAGATATAAACTCTCTTTACATTATAGTGACTGCTGATGCTTGTGATATTGTTCTTGTTGCTGTTGCTAAAATGCATTTAAAGAAATTCTTGGGTTTTCTTCTTCTTCTTCTTCTTCTTGTTTTTTCGTTTTCTTTATTATACATGGAAATAAATGAAAGTTGTTGAGCAGAGAAAATAAAGTTTGAAGAAGTTTTTAACGGTACTCGAACTAAACTTGACGATAAGTTGCGATTGTGTCGTGAATTTTTATATTTTTTTTTTGTTACGTTTTGTTCTTGTTTTCTAAACTTGGCAAAACTATCGCATAGACTGGCTGTTGTTTATTAACAAAAGGATTCTTCTACAAGAATGTAATCAACTTTTAAAGTTAAAGGAAAATAAAGGACAAGAAAATGAAATTTTATTTAGTTTAAAACGAAGCTGCTGACACCTAGAACTTCCTGCTTTTCGTTTTTCTCCTACGGACCCGAAGAAAGTTTCTTTTCATGAGTTTTTTGTTTTTTTTATTTTTTTAGGTGAAATATGTAATAACACGTTAAGCGAACCTTGCTTATTAAGAGTTGTAAGAGTACACAGTTGATGATATACTAGTAATATTGTACCTATACGAGTGCAGTCCGCGTAATATTCAACATTATTTTGCCGCCTGGACACAAATGTCATGATCGAAAGTCTCATCATTGCGAAGTTTTAAATGCATAATCCTCAATAGTGAACGTTCTCAGCGAGTTCGCATGGTGTACACAGAAACAAATAAACAGAAACTTCCCAATATAAACTATCCTACTGTCGCCATCTATTAGTCACTGCCCAAGTTGAAAAAGTACATGCTTCACTAGCCCTGAATAGCACAATTGAAAAAGTACATTCTTCAGTGGCGTTCTATCGAACGTGTAGCTGAGGGTTTATTACATTACAAGTGACATTGTGTTTGTTGTAACGTCGTTGTATGGTACAATCTCCATCCAACTAGTATTCAAGTAAGTTTCCATTGTAGGGAAGTCCGATGGTTCGTTCACAACGATGCAAGTCTAAGTCGAGGTGTCAACACAAATGTCTCAATAGTCGACTAAATGAAGTGAACGCAGCGGAAATGGCGGAAAAAGTTCATACAGTTGTATCGAATAAATGTCGAGCGGAACTGTACGAGCTACCAGACATTTCAAAGAGTGTAATACATCGCATATTAACTGAAAATTTTGACATGGGAAAGGTCTCTGGCGATTTCACGAAAGGACATAAGGGCTGCAGTGAGGACTCGAGGACGTTTTATAAAAGCAAAATTAAAGTTTAGCATCGACTCAAAACCAAACGTAAGTCATTACTTCAGACCAATAACGAATCCGGAAGAGTAGCCCTATAGGTAACAATCACGACTGCCAAGTCAATGTTCACGGGTTCAAATGTCAGTGTGGTAGAATTTACCTTGGTCGCAGCTGCAGAGAGTCCTCAGGCGGTAAAGGCATAACACTCATTGATGCCCGCACGCCCACTAGGCTGCGGCCATCTCTTTGTCTCTCTGCATTTCTTCACTTCTTTTTGACTATCGTCAAGCTACACGAACAGGGGACATTAATAGGCGATATTAAACACAAAAAAAAAAATGAACCGACTCCATCCCATCCATTCGCCGGCTGTGTCATCGCTTTCGTTATTTGGAATGCGCGTGAGATAATTTCCACTGATTATCTTCAAGAAAAGAAAGAAACGCCTAATGGCAAGTTTTATACCAGCTTTTTGAATGTTTGAGTGTCGCTTTACCAATGTTCGCTATGGTAAAAGTTGAAGAATTAAAATTCAAATTAGTTTCTCGCGCATCCTTTTTGTTAAACCTAAGCCTTTACTTTACTTTTCCTTTCCAAAATTGGAATTGAATAGTTCGGTGATAAGGATCTTGAATGAGTGGAGAATGCGCGTAAAGAAAAGAAAGAAAAAAATCTGAGCCCCACCAATACGTCATAAGCGCTGATAAGCACAAATATTTAATAAAGACTAACCGCCTTCGTCTTTGTGTCTTTCATTCGAGATAGGAGCAATTTTAGATCTTAGTGAATTATTAGTAAACTATCAACTAACGAAGCGAAAGTAACTTTTTAGTTGGCATTCAATATGTAATAAATAGGTGTGTAAGGTATTAGACTTTAGGAGGCTTTAAAGTTACTTTGTCGATGTAAATTTTCTAATCCACATAATGACGTTTTATATTGAGAGGACCTTTCAGAGTGCCGGGGTTGCACTCACCAATCATCAGGGTTCATCTACAAGTTCACTTATATTTTCGGACCAAATATGCGAAATTCTTTGTCTCTGTTGTTTCTCATTTTCCTTCCAAAGAAATTCATTACTCTAACGTAGTTTGATTCCGTGTAATATCGTTGCTTAAGTTTTATTTAAAAATCCACTCCTTATTCTACTCTATTCTATTCAACTCTCACACTACGGTCTTTTTGTTATGCTTAAGGAAAAATTAATAGTATTCCGCACTAAAAATGAGACTTCCACCGGACGTCACACGTCGACTCTCCTTTTCTTCCTACGAGCAAAAGAAAAGATCTCAGCTGAAGACAGATGATTTCAATTGAGATGCCCACTACTCGTCAATTGCTGCAACTTAACCTAACTTACATATTAGCACTCCCTCCGGAAAGAGAGATATGTTAGAACAAAACGAGTGAACGAGTTTGCTTCGTCACAATATAATAGATTTGATGGACACGCAACTAAAGATAGCCTTCCGGATGGCACATCAGATTTGAAATTTTTTTTCACTTTATCTTTGTCAGTAGAACGTCATCTCTGATGCCAAGAGGCCGGTTCCATGAAGCGTAGTATTAAGCACCTCGACAGATTTCCCCGGAAGATTTCAAACTAAATCTTCTAATGCATTTTATTCAAAGATTTTTAGTTTCCGTCATAGTGTGATAATATAAGTACGCCCCCATCAAACATTTTATCGTCGCCACCAATATATATAAGGAAATGCAATAAAAAAATGTTCTTAAATTATTTAAACTCGTCGTTTACGTCGTGTGCAAGTTTAACTTTTATATCGTATTTGTGTTTAGTTTAGCACATAAAAAAGCAAAGAGGAATGTGGCCAGAGTTTAAGCAAACAAAGATCTATGTACTAAGGGAGATACTTTGAAAGGTTGCTTTAAATGATTCGAAACCCACGTAAGTACAAGTGAAACTCTTTAACACTTTATAATAACACAATCAACGATAACAAGCTGCCGCTTAAGTGACTTCATACACGTGCTTGATAAACGTACTTTTACACAGTCAAAGCCAAGTCGAAGGGTTGACTATTTAATAGACTGAGTATGGTCTTCTCATTTTCTTCTTCTTTCTCATTTTGTTCATTAAAAGAACATTGAACTTTAATTGTTTTTCAAGTCTTATAGCAACGGATAGTACATGCACGAGTGTATATAAGATTACTCTCATGTATGTATCAGTGAGAATATACTTGTACTTGCACTTTTTTACGGTCCACAAAACTCTTACGACGCACGGCATATGTTGCAAACAAAGCTTGTTAAAGTAAAAGATTTCAAAAAAAGAAAAAAGAAAAGAAATGGGCAAAAAAAGGCAAATTTGCACCGCTTTGGCGTTTCACAACACACACACACACACTAATTCACACATTTTTATGTACATATGTTAGTTCTTTTTGTTTTTTTTATATCTTCCATGCCGCTGAGAGGCAAAGATTCGTTCCTGATCCTGAACATGATTTCACTTTAATTGGAAAAGGCGACAATTTAATTAAAAGCGTAAAACATTTTACGGAGTTCATGTCCTTGCGCATAAATTGTATCGTGGAACAAAAAAAAACAAAAAGAAAAAAACGATTTTACAACATTTTATATGCAAAGTTTGGTAGTCGGAGAGTATTTTTATTGCAGCGCAGAGCAAAGTGTTTCACCAGCAATAAACAACAACCTTTCCGGCCCACCCACCATCATAGCATCACTTAAAGTTTCTTGTTCTGTCATCAAGTTACAATTAATAATGTTTTGGGCTTTTTGTTTCTCTTTCATTTTGTAAATAAGCAAAATGCAAAGGAACTTTCTTTTCCGCGCACAAAAACGACAACAAGAACTTTCTTAAATAACGACGTATTTACTATGTAATTATGTATTATACTTCTCAACTTTAATTACGAATAAATGCTTACGACGTGATCTTTTTAATATTCCTTTGAATTGTGGAGCAAAAAAATTTAAGTTTCTTCCATAAAAATTCTCAACATAAAGGTTTGATGTCAAGGCCAAGCCTTTTATTACATTTAAGGTCTCCTTTTATGCTATAAGAATGCTTTAGTGAAAGTGTAGCATATTCATTACTCTAGATATAAAATATATATATGTCTTTGAAGCTTTTACGCTTAAGGATTTTCTAAGGCACTCTTGAATAATTAAAAGCAGCTACGCAGCAAGGATCTCAAAAGAGTTTTCTCTTTAAAATAAGAAACAAAAACATCCTATCCCAGAGACATAATAAATGCAGAGTTTCTTAAACTTTTATGTTTCACAAGATAAGGCCGAAGAATATTTGTTTTTTTAATAGATACTCGGAAGCTTCTAGAATATTTGGAGGCAAACTTATTATCCACAAAGAAGAAGAGCACCTGTTGGGAAGTTACAGACTAATGTTCTACCTGTCGATTTCTAATTTTTATGTTTATGTTCCACGAGATAAGGCCAAAGAACACATTCTTTAAGGCCGAAGCATATTTGTTTTCTTTAATAGATACTCGGAACGTTCTAAAATATTTGGAGGAAAACTCGTTACCCGCAAAGAAGGAGAGCACCTGCTGGGAAGTTACAGACTAATGTCATACCTGTCGATTTCTTCGTTTATGTTCGACGAGATAAGGCGAAAGGACACTTTCTTTTCGTTTAATAGATACTCGGAACCTTTTAGAATATTTGGAGGAAAACTCATTCACACAATGAATATTCTCCTTAAAATGTAGTGCTTTTTCTAGGGGATATCACCTCCGTATAATAAAGAGATCATCTGCGTACTATGACCACCTGCTAAGAAATTACAGACTAATGTTCTACCTATTGATTTCTAACTTCTCTAATACACTAACGGGCGTCTTCGTAAACGGCTGTGAGGACCATAATTTGATCCCACATGTACTTCAAGTCAGAATAAGTAGTTATTTTACACATTTTTCGTATCAAATCTATCGTGTAAGGTTTAGTGATTGTAGCAGCACCCTGATGAGTTGAATCAATTTAAATAAGTCTTATTTGGAAAGCAGATATCAAAAGAGTGGTAATTGACGATGCTTCTTCGGAAATCGAGCTGATTACATCTGGAGGATCCGATCTTATTCAGTGCTTTTATAAATGACTTATTCTCTTGCTGTCAAGATTGTAGTGTTCACCTATACGCTGATGATGCACAGATTTATCCGCTGGAAATTGTGGAAGATCTGGTCCAGTGGATAAAAGACGATTAGTGCATATTGCTCTGTGATCTGATTTTAACCGTTTAAAATGCAATTCAAGTAAAACCAAAGCCTTTAAAATCTTCGTTGAAGATATTAATTCTGTTAGTGCGGTCACAAACCTTGATGTTAAACTTAAGTCTCGCTTGAGAAGGGAGGGACTTGCAAATTACATAGTACTGCGTATTCACAATATTTTAAGAAAACTACTGCTCTCCATCAATTCAAGAGCAATTAAATGCCTTTTTGTGCCGCTCACATCATACGGAGCACGTGTATATGGTAAATTAGATTACGCTTCTAACCGAAAATTGTACGTTGGCGTTTATAAGTGCGCTAAGTACGTCTTCAACAAGCGGAAATATGATAGGTTATCGTCGTTCTCGTTGCAGATTTTGGGTTTTGATCTTTAGACATTTCTTAATATTAGAAATCTGCTTATACGGACTCGAACACCAAGATATTTACATGAGAAAATTCAGTTCGCGAAATCTGAACGGACGATGAATCTCATTCTACCTGATTATAAATACTTGATATCATCAAGCCTATTCTTCACCACAAAGTTATAGACCTCGCTACCACTTCATAGCAAAATGATTGTTAATCCTTGTACTTTTAAAGGAGCTATAAAGGCGTTTTATAATTGATAAATTGTGATCATATCTGAATCTTGGCCTTATATCCTATATTGTACGTTATTTCATTCTGCATTATTTACATCTTTATGTTTACTGTTCTTAATAATTGTTGTCAAGAGACTTATATGCTTATTGGCACATGAATTATTAATTGTTACAGTAATGATGGTTATATATAATGAATTTATCTTTAATAATTATTACTTCGTTTTTAATCTTTAATAAGCTTTATTATATGACGGACGGACGGACTGTAAGATGCGGCAATTCGACTCCAAATCCGCATTAACTGATCTCGAATTCAACTATGATTAATTTGGCTAAGTTCGAACTCCGCATATTGAATAGAAAAATAAGTGAGTTCAAGAGTGAGTTCCTCTCTTGTGCGAAGCATCCACCAAGTCAAGCCGGAAGATTAGTGAAGGGCCCCATCGTATATCTTCCCATCGACATTCATGAATTGTCGTTACTATCGGAATAATAAGAAATGTTTTAGGACTTAAGTCTAGTAATAAAGTAATAAAGGTTATCATCTGAAGATAACGTGGCCGGTTACTTAGTGAGGCACAGAATCAATAGTCTAAGCAATCTCTGAAGTGAAGGTTGCCCTAAACGTGTCCTCATTGCGCAGTTCTACAGAACGTCTAACAACTCCCTATGGACTTGATAATGGTTAGTCACGATTTACAATAATCTTAGCCCTGTTATAGAAAATAGTTCCTTGTACGACTTACGTTCGTTTAATGAATATTTTATTGTAGCTTCATGAGGACGACCTTTGAGTAGATATAAAGCTAACAGCGATTCAAGAGATTTCAGAGGTTCTGTCAAGAAATCAAAAATTTGGGTTTAAGTTTTTGGTGTCAATTATGAATTCGCTCCTCGAACTATACAGTTCCCTGTCTCCCGTTTTCTCTACCATTTCGCAACCCCCAAAGTGTAAGACGTGCGAGAGAGAGAGAGAGAGAGGGCGAAGACAAAAAAGGAACTTTGTAGCATAAATTCTTCGAGGAAGGAAAACAGGGAAAAACATTTGAACTTGTGAGGGCACTTTTATGAAACTGAAATCATAGGCGAATAGAAAAACACAAAAACAAAAGTTTATTGTGATAAAAAAAAAACATGTATATAACGCGTATATTAAAAGTTTAAATGCATTTTTCTCAAGACATGCCTTTTGAAAAGAGCATGCAGCTTAGCTCAGAGAATTTTCTTTTTCTTCATTCGAATTTTTTACAATGTATTCAGCGTAACATTCTCTAGAAATATACGTCGAATTTTACACTGTTTAATTTAAACATGCATTTATTAACAAAAGGCTATCGGATGAAAAGTGAATTTGTCCATTCAAACACTTGCCAATCGCACAAAGATGAATAATTCTAAAAAATCCCATGTGTTTCTCTCGACATGATAGACTGTAGATTAAGTCATTTTTTTCGATTAATTGAAAGTTTGCCTAGCAACCTGATAGTACCTTGGAAGCGTAGTAGTGGATAATACGAGAATGACCTGAGCCTTGCTATCTTTCAAGGTTTTTCCAATCCCGCACTTAAAATTTTCTTTGATCATCTGTCTTAAATACTGTTATTCTACTTCCCAAATATACGTCCTTCCTTCCATCCCAAAATGAAAGTCAAAAAGCTTCTTTTTTTTCTAGGCTAACACAGCGACCTTGCGCCTTAAGAAAAAGCCTTTTAGCTTTTATTCATTGGAACGTAATAGAAAGATATCGGAGAGAATAGAATTTAAGGGGATGATAGGGACCGCAATATAATTTAATGGGAATGAAACGAAATCGAATTGGATATAATTTGTATTTGTGTACGAAGTGAACTAAAATAGAATAGAACGTGGAAAATACAATATTCCATCTGGAATATTAGGCACGATTGCCTATCAAAATTTCGAAAGTCACATTTCATTACTTGCTTTTCATGTAAATGAATGTCATCAGCATGAGTAGTCAACATTATCGACATAATCGCCATTTTCGTTAACAATTTACCAGACCTGTAGACCGGTAAGAATTTCTCGTGACAACATTGAATGAGCTCAACATATAACACATCTTATCCTGTTACTATATTATTTTATTTTTTTTCTTCTCTCTACTATGCCCTATAATTTATTAAAAGTCTGCAAAACACAATTCATTTACATCATATATATCGAAACATCTGTAAACGCTAACTATGTTCGTGTCATCTTAACTGCATGTTAAATATGTTTGTTATGAACCAATTAGATGCCAACAGGGACATGAAATTCAGATTTTCAGTTCAATTAACAGGTAACAGCAGTAGACAAATTCAACACCATTAAGAAGGTAATACATATATATATATAGGTATATATGTCTAAAATGCAATATATATACAAACACATGGGTATTAATTGTAGAAGGCAGACTTTTAATAGCAGAGAAGCAATTCAATTTCAATTAAGCAAATAAACAACATAAACGATGATGATGTTTATAGCACGTAAAGTATTTTCTTTGTTCAGAGCAGAATCGAATAGTGCAACAACAAGAACAACAAGGAGAACAGCAACAAGAATGAAAGAAAGCCATTTACGTATTAGGCAACCTGCCGCTTTAACTCTTGAATTGTGTAAAATTCTCATACCCCAAGTACGCAAAACAAATGTGCCACTAGCATAGACGGAGAGAGAAAAACTTAAGAATTACGTTTCTTCGATATTAAATTTTAATAAGCAAGACTTTCTTCTGTGGAAGACATATTGTCCAGGGAGCAAAATAATATATTGTAAAATAATAAATATTTGCAAAGATCTTACAGAGACATTGTTTTCTTTAAACTGACCATTAGCAAATTGCATTAATTCGTACAAGGCAAGAAATAATTGAAAAGCGCTGTTACGCTTACGAAAAATTAAATTAAATAAGTGAGCAAAAGTGTGCACGTCTTGAAACGAATGTTGAGTACTTAACACTTAAGCAATTTTCCGTCATTTTGTGAAATATATAAATGGCTCGAGGAGCTCAAATTTTAACGTTATGCTTTTACATTAAAACTGATCCATGAATATTTCTTTCAAGTTTTAATTTTTTAATACCTCAAGAATATCAACAACAGGCCAATGAGCAAGCGACCGAATATGCCTAACTTGACTAATGTCCTTAAGTTGATAAGCTTCACATACATAACAAGTAAGTAAATTATATTCGGTCGTGACCGAATCTTTCATACCGCTATCAGCGTTATCCCAAAAAAACCAAATTTTCGTACTCTGTTATATTGGGTGGGCGTGATTGATTTTTTTCTATTTTCAGATTAAAAGTGGAAATTTTATGGTGTATGGGTTGAATTTTATGAGTAATAAGAAAAAAAACAGGAAAAGCATAGGTGTTCATAGTTTTTGTTGCTTGAGCGTGTTCTTTAACCGGTTTAGGTTATTTTCGAGTTCTTTTATGAACTTGTAGGTGATATCTTCGTTTTTAGGAACGGGATAATGTTTACCGCAGATACTAAATACTTGGGCAAATGGACAGATGGATATAGGAACAGATCGACAGGTTTAGATGCATTCCGAAATTTAATTTAGCCAAAAAATTGTTTACTTTATGGTGTTTTTGGAGCTTGCTACAGCTTGCTTGAGCAAATGGACGGATGGACATAGGAAGAGACCGACAGGTTTAAATGCATTCCGAAATGTAATTTAGCCAAAAATTTGTATACTTTATGGTGTTTTTGGATCTTGCTACATACTTGGGCAAATGGACGGATGGACATAGGAAGAGACCGACAGGTTTAAATGCATTCCGAAATTTAATTTAGCCAAAAATTTGTATACTTTATGGTGTTTTTGAAACTTGCTTCCGGGCGTTGCAAACGCTTTGACAAAATGAATATACCCCGCATCCTACGGTGATGGGTATAAAATTGACAAAATTCACTGCCACCTCCAGTGATGATTATAAGTAAAAAAGCTTCAATAATTTGGAATATTTCATATGAAATATTTCATATATGAAAAGTGCGTAAGTAACAAATTTATTCATGAGACATAAGCATTTAAAACCTTCTCTTTATTGTTGAAGAGGAGTTTACTACCACATTCGAACGTAGTGGGTAACGATTCATAAAACCGAACGACATCCATTCATGTCAGCTAGGAAAGGACGGATTGAAATTTTCTTTACCGACACCGTCTACTACTATTATGAAATAATTGTGGAAAGTAAGGAGACATCACATAAGTTTGCAAATAATGTAGTCGTTGGCAAAACTGTTACCAGGAACATTAATACACATTCTGACCTAAATGAAAAGCATGCCCACTTTCTAACAATGGAGACTTTTTTTAGCTGAACTTGTACCTCATCTAAACGGCTTTTTATCTTATGTAAATAGAAAAAACGAAAGAAAATATCTGAATATCGATTACTTCACTATCTCCTATGGATTCCGCGGACTTTTTTTACATACCTTCATTTTTACAATTTGCAACTCTTTGTCCGAAAATATGATTATCATTTTTTAAAAAATTTAATATGAACACTAAATGAATTATTTTGCTTATATTTAAGCCGACTTAAACTGAAAATAGCCTTATATTGCGAACAAATTAAACTGATACTGGTGACTTTAAAAAAAAACAGACATTTTGAATAAATTTTTGAGGAATCTTAAAATAGAATCCAACCTTACTCAGCTTCTAATTAAAGAAATTAACATTTAATCACGTAAATTTCCTATTGTCTTTTATAGTATAAGGAAACCAAATGCTTGCAATATAATGCTAATAATATGCTTGCTGCAGATTTTAATCCAAAGAATCTATGCAGCCGGTCATGCCTTGTTCCTATTACAGCTTTTGATATTTGCAGAATAATTAAAATCATTCTAATTGGCTGAAGATGAACATAAAAATCTCATTGCAGTTACCCTCAGTGACGAAGAAAATAAGATGATATTTGTAAATGTGCATCATATTTCCGGACAAAAAAAATATCAAATACAAAATGATATTATCGGACAAGAGAAACGAATATTGTAGGTTATTAGCAAAATTATAAGTATAAGGTAGTGTTAGGCGTAATTTTATATCACTAGAATACATCACTTAAGCGTATATCAATATCAATATCAAATACAAAATCATATTATCGGACGAGAGAAACGAATTTTGTAGGTTATTAGTAAAATTATAAGTATAAGGTAGTGTTAGGCGTAATCTTATATCACTAGAGTGCACCACTTAAGCGTATATCAATATCAATATCAAATACAAAATCATATTATCGGACAAGAGAAACGAATATTGCAGGTTATTATTAAACTTATAAGTATAAGGTAGTGGTAGGCGTAATCTTATATCATTGCAGTACACCACTTAAGCGTAACGAATAAGTGAACAAGAATATGTTCGCATATATTATTGGCTTTTTGTTACCACACAATTTCCATATGCAGTTATCATAGCTTGTTATCATTTCATGTATTCTTAAACGAAACGGTATTTCGACTTTTCCACAAATACCATACGAATCCGGCATTTTTTTTTTTTTTTGCCTTTTAACTGCCATTAAAATAACTGCATGTATACTTTGACACTTGTTAAGGTATTTTGAAAAAACGGAAGTAATATGTATCAGGGTTTTACACAAGACGCACATAAATATAACGACTCTCTATGAAGTCTTGCAATATGTTTCTTTCGTCATTTCAAACGAATACTACATTTTACCGAAAATGTGGTCTCACACACCTGGTGTACATATTTACGCACAAATTTGATGAGAAATTTTTTCAAAGAGTTAAAAGGAATTCGATTGCAATCAAGCATACCGTACGCTGTGTCTTGGTTTCTTGTTTCGTTCTTTTTTTTTTTTGGTTTTCCTTTTTTCCTTTTATTTGATTTTTAACCTTTTCTTCTCACGTGTTTTTGCGCACTTTAAAAAGTAGTTTTGTATGTGGGTGTTTCTATTACGTTAACAGTATATTACATCAGGTTTTCCTTACTTGCTATGTTCTGGTTCTTAGTACCTTTTTCCATGTATAACAGACACAGACAAGTGCTTCGTATTTAATGGAAAAGCGAGAAAGATAACAATAGCATTTTGTTAACAAGACATTTGTGGCGCTTGCATGTCGTTTATACACTTACTTATACGCAAACATACTATTTATATGTATAGATAAATATATAAAAGGAAAATTCATTTAAATAATGTTTTTAAACTTATTTTACTTTTTAAGTCATATTTTTTTTATATCACCTACGATAGATGGTTACTTGTATGAAGACTGTTTTATTGTTACCTAAGACGAAAAGCTAAAATCAATCTTATTTCACAAATCAAATTCAAATGTGGGTACCTTGACTGATCTAAGAAATAAAATCATTATAAATAGAGAACTGAAAACTTTAGTGCCCCCTCGCGAAATGCTCGAGCTTGTAAATTTTGGTATTCAAAAGTACCTACCCCTATACACGCTTGATCGGGGTGAAATTCTGAATCGAAGTCAAAATTGAATCTGAAATACATATCCATACACATGGCTCTTGTTGAACTTCATTGGAAGACTTAAGTCGGACAATTTTTCGAACGCGCAAAACTGATTACAACTGAGTAAAAAAGAAAGTGTTAATTCATAGATTCAAAGTAAAAATCATTGTATTGAGAATGTATGCGGGGAAGTAAGTGATAACATGCAAAAGTTAAATGAGATATATATGAGATAAACACCGACACAAGATTTGTGAAAGATTAAAGAAGCGCCACAGGTGCGAGCAAAACTGAAATGACTTCGACAATAACAACAAATTTTACCGAACCGAAGATCTACTGCAGTCGGAAATCAAAATTAGTTTGAATAAATAAAACAAAAATTGTTCGAAAATATTCGATTCTATTCAAAATTCCCTCCCTTTACTGCATAGAGTATAAAAAATAATTGAAACAGTTCAAAATTAAAAAAAATCGGCTACAGAAACTTTACAATACTTCAACCAAACCAACATAATCAAAATACATACATTAATTGTTCGCTTAAAAGTATCCCTAGCCGGTAAAAAGTGGCCAATTAACGTATAACCTCATTGTCCGAAAATATGATTTACATATGATAAAAGTTCAGAGTTAACGGAAATACTTTCTATTTAAATTCATTTTGTTCATTTTCCATGAATCAAATAATGAATTTTCCGTATGCCAAAAATGGCGTGTATATGAGCCTCTCGTTGTCTAAAAATATGATTTATATTTAATAAAAGTTCTGAGTTAATAGAAATACTTTACTTATAAATTCATTTCGTTCATTTTCCATGCATCAAATAATGAATTTCCCATATGCCAAAAACTGGCTAGAGTGAGAACTTGCCTCACAGACAAATTAAAACGACCTCCCGTGATAGCTTTTTTCCTTAAAATTATATTAAATTGCCAAAAATAAATTTTAAGTCAAGGCAACCAACGCTTATTGTTAATAAATTGTGCAGCACAGTGAACAAAAGGTGAAAATTTCAGTATGAGATTAGCTGTCATATGCAAAGTCCATTCATCATTGAGTCAATAAAGTTTTTTTCATATTATCTTTACCTGTACAAAAGGTTTTTCATAAATAAAATCGATCTAATTAACCAAAAAATTATGACAGTATGATAAAATATCGGAAAAAAAAAACTCAAAATATAAAGCATATTTTCGAAGCAAGCAAAAAAATTAAAACATCAAAATGCGGCAAGCGCAGAAGCTTATCAAAAGAGATATATTTGGAAAAAATATTTGTTCGTTTTTTTAAAGCAAATAAAAACACTGTAGTGGCGCGCGGCCCACCATTAAATACCCTGCAATAGTTCGCTTAATATAGTTAATCGTATAATGAGCTTTCAAAACAAGGCGCTATATGAAAAGTGGTCGAAAAAGTGGTCTGATCCGGACCATATTCAATAGCATTCGTCTTTGGGTGAAAACATATGCCAAATTTTACCAAACTATGTAACTCAAAAATTACAATCTGTAGATTAAACACAAGAAAATAAGACGGACAGATGGACAGGCAAACTTGGATAAGATCGAAAAGCGATTCTAAATCGATTGATATAATAAAAGGAAGATGGGTCTACTCCAAGTAGTTATTGGTTTCGTATACATCCCTTGTACAGTAAACGGCGTAGGGCAGGGTGGGCGACTTTTTTCGTCAACGAGCCAATTGTAATTTTCATATCATTGCGGGAGGCAGAACAGATTGCTCATGCCTGGTGTAGGTTATAAAAACTAAATATTAAATACCTTCCCGTCTTTTTTTCTTCACTTTTGTTTTGATCGGAAAAAGGATTAAGTCGCTTACCTTATCTAATGATCCTATCAAAAGGAATTAACATTACAATAAAGACAGTTTCATAATCCACGGCACAACCATAAAGCACTTATTCTGTTTATTTCGAAATATATTGATTTTCCCATTCACTCTTTGCTTAGCAGAATACTTTTTAAAGAATGTTTGCTTAACATTGGTATACGTTCACTATGTCCTTTAATGAAGATTGCGGTGCATTCAATTTTCCCTCGGTTTTGTAACATAATGAAATGGGCATCGAAGGCATCCTTTATATATTTATATATTTACAAGCGGCGTATTTATATATTTATTATTATTTATAATTCTGAGAAAGCGTAAGTTTGCGGATTGACTTAATCATATCCGTGACCTTTGCACAGAAGTCAGAGTGTGTATCGGAAGAAGACTTCTTTTGTATGTAGTTCCACTAGTATCGAGATCGTATTAGTCAGCTTCGCGACCTATGCTAAAAGCATGATACAATCTCGGCTGTATTGAAATGTGCAAGGGCTGTTCAGGCTTTTTTGTACAAAGTTGACTTCAGCACTACAGTGCTGCTCAACTTTGAAGATACTAGTTGGACCTGTTTTTGCTTAAAGAGGACTGTCCCACCTAAAGGGCGGCGGTTTTCCATGATTTCAACTGTTCTGTATCAACAGGCGTCTTTGAAATAAGGATCTTTTATGGAAGCCTCATGTTAAATCCTAAAGAGATGCGCCCCTTCCTCTATCGGCAACAATGAGAAGCAGGCATGGAAAGATAAAAACCCAGCACTTATATTCTCATGACACATAGCCATAAACAAAATTTAAAAGCGATGAATGATTATGCCCACACCTACAACAGACATAAAACAGTTACAATCCACGGCACATATTATTTTGAACTGCATACGGAGTAGCTTCGCGAGCTATCTAGAACTCCAGAAATAAAAAACTCTAATCCAATTATAAAATATGTTTAACTCACATCTGGCATAATTTAAATGCGAAACCCATTGCTTCGCTGAGGTGAATAATTTAAGGTAATGGCTGTCATGGTTTCATTTAAAGTCGAACATAACTTCCTTACCTGTTTCACTATTGCCTTGTTAAAGATGACTCGATAATCTAACATGGAATGCGATGAATTGAAAGAGGAGAGCCAACGGAATTCAATCAAAAGAGTATCGTTTTTGAGTTTTTCATTTTCAATTTTTGCAAAAATTCCATATCAAATTGCATTTAATTCATTCATACTTTTGTTCTCGTCAATACATTCTGGCTATAATTTACAACGTATACGAGAAACTGTTGTTGTTGTTGTTGTTGTTGATTTATGAAAGAATCTCATTCACTTACATACTCACGTATTCGAAAAGGATAGGCGAAGTAAACACAAATAAATCAAAATACAACATAACCACAATACATACATAACCAGATCCAGAGCGAAATTGCACGAATCCTATAACACACAAATAGGTTAGACACGAGCTTAGGCATTTTTAATAGCTCTACTTGTTGTTGTTGTTTTTCTTCTTTTTTTTTTTTGTTCTTCTTTTTAATTTTAGTAATGGCTCTCAAAACACATTTTTTGCTTTTTAGGACTGAAGGGGAGATAACATTCTAACCGATGTTTATTTTAAATTCAAACACAATTCATGGGAAATGTCGATTTTTCTTTTTCCATTTAACTTTCTAACCTATATTTTTAGAATTGTCAAGTAGATAAACAGATTAGTGTTTGTTTTATAAGCCGATGTTGTTGTTGTGTGTTTCGTATCCTTTACTAATTAAGTTAATTCATTTCGCTTTTACCATCAAAATAAGGCGAACGTCATAAGTAGATAAGCAGCGATGAAAAGTCATTTAATTTCAAAATGCTTCATAGCCTTATTACCTTATTATTCACAGAAATTACGGGAAAAACTATGAACGATCAACACACGTATCTCTGAAGTAGTTGTGTCGATCAGGTTCAGGAATGGGCGCACAAAGGCTTTCACTAGTTGGATAACTGAGAAAAACTACAAAAAACCAATAATTACAGAATTATGTGAGACGTATTAAAAAGGAGTGATATGGAATTTGTGGAAAATAATTATGTGAATTTTACTCATGTTGCAGGGAACAAATGTTCTCCACGGGAAGATTGACGCGTTATCGATTAAAAAGATCCCAAGTCGGACTGTTCACTTCAAAGAAGATTTTTACTTAAACACTTCCATCGCCCACCTCTGGGCCCACCTCTGGGCGATGGAAGTGTTTCTAACACACGCAAGGAAACTTCAGAATCCACATATATTCTTGATCAGCATCAAATAGTAACTCATTTTAAGCACGTCCATCTATTCGTCCATCCGTCTATACATCTGCTCGTCTGCGAAATATTATTTATGTGATAAACGCTCTCCCTTTCACCTTCCAATTTGACCACATTCCTGCAAGTTCTTGTACCTAGGTTGTTGTAGAAAATGTTGCGAATCGGCCAAAGGACACGCTTGCCGTCTTACATAAAAATAAAGAGCCTCTGTTTTGTAAAAGGGGAAAACATGGGTTCTCTACTCATTACAAAATAAAACCGGAAAAAATCGGCCATGTTCATCTAATGGGGTAATGTATCAAAATTTCATTTTTTTTAGACTTTTGCGACGGCCAGAACGACATACTCTTGGCCAATGTCAAAATTGGAATCCTGGTAAGCATACCCGCCTGCCCGTCTCCCCGTTCTTGTAAAATATAAGGTAGACGTTCTTCCTTTCGCAAAAATTAAGACATCGCCTTCAAATTTTGCTTTCCGTGGTTTCTGCTAATTACTCGTACATCAGTGACACAATAAAAACTTTCTCATATGCCCCAAAAAAAATGATAAAAGTTGGCTGCGCCCACTCGCTATCATAGAGAATGAAAGTTTAATTTTTTTTTTTTTTCTTTAGTCTTTATATCTTACACCACTTGTGATAGTATATGAGGACATATTGAGTTTGTGAGGTTGCCCGCAACACCCCGACGGACTTGAGATAGACCTACCTCTTATTATACTAATTGATTCAAATCATTTTCTGAATCGATTTAAGGATGTATATCCATGCGTCCATCTGTGTGACATGTTTTCTCATGTTCCAAGATCGCAAATTTTGAGATATTTTAATAAAAGTTGGCATATTTTGGTCCAAAGACAAAAGCTACGGAAAATAGTTCAAAAGGGGCAATTTGTTCGATCGCTTCTTATAAAAATGAAAGTGCTAGGCACAAACTATTCGGTCACAGCCGAATTCTTATTCATTTCAGTTTTTTAGTCATTTTTTGTTCAATTTGCCTTCAATTTTTCTTAAGGAATTGAAAAAATTTTTCTTTAAAAATTCATCTCAAATTAAGTTAAATAATTTATGAAACGAAAAATGTATGTTTACCATTTAAAATATGGTTTTATATTTATCTACATATTATGATATTAAGCCGGTAACAACAACACGGAGATTTTTTAGAGATTTTTATTATTCTAACGATATGCGCATGAGTTAAAAGCGAAATTAACGAGTATTTGAAAAAAGAAGAAAAAGAGAAACTTTGTAAAGATAATACATTAATGTTGCAGCAACATTCTTCATTACCTCCATTGTACCTGAGATGTTGATGATAAATAAATTAAACGAAACACAATGAAAAGGTTTTACGGTACGTATGAATTTCTTGTTTTCAACGTTTAGAAAAACCATACGTCTTTTGATGTTAGTGCATTAAAAGGTGAATTGAGGGAAATAAAATTTGAAAAAGCTGTTATGTTGTATGTGTAACGGGCGCGCGCAAGTTCCTTCCTGTTCTTTCGAAAAAAAAAATGAACACCTTAATATTTTCCTTTTCGCGGAGGCACATATTAAATTGCAGGCGTTTTTGCAATCCCCAGTTTACCAGAAAAAGAGAGCCCGTTTGCTACATACACAAGTGCGTTTATTCGCTATACAATAACTTACTTTTGCGCAAAGGTAGATCAAGTTTGTGCACATATAGGAAATACCCAGAAAAATTTGAAATAGGCCCATTTTTTGTTATACCGGTCCGTCCATCCGCCTTATTTTATGTGGTCAACCTGCAGATCGCAATTTATTCCTCCCTATATAATCCCTTATTTAGAGAATTCCTTGTATGAATGATTGTATTAAACAAAGTAGGGTAATGTATTTAATGGTGGACCGTATTCCACTATAAGTTTATTTCTCATTTTAATGTAAATTAAAGTGCATATGTACACAGCATTTCTGTCTTCCTTTCTAATGGCCAAAAATAATCACCAGTCACTTCACAATTTAAATGTGAAGAACTGGCAAACACTAGCTCAGTCGAGTTGACATATTGATGGCACATATTTAGTGACACATTTTAAATAAAATTAAATTTAGATGTGCAGAATTTTTGGATGCGTTCATTTTAAAGACGAAGTTATGGTTGCAAGAAAAATTACACACAATGTTCAACTTCTTACAACGTGACAGGCGGTAAATTAGGAAGCGTCCTGATCTAACTTCATGGCCCTTCTGCAGTGACAGTCCGGTGGCTATGAGTCTATTTAGCGCAGTGCTCACGTTTGCCAGCACTTCAAAAGAGACAGAAATTAGAGAATAGAGAGAAGGAACCCCATGCCCAAAAAACCGTAATATAGAATCCTTAGCGGATATTGATCAAAAATTCTATGCAAATATACATAAATAAAATGTTTAGATTCTGCAAAGAGAAATATTTTTATTTCAGTGCATGATTAATAAACAAAAAACCCGATCTTATTTGTTCTTGAAAGAACGGCATATTGGACACATTGTACTATGAGCACGTTTTTGATCGATTTGAGACATTTTGAATCCCAAACTGTCTGCAAGAACTTCAAATGATTTCGGTAAATTTGCAGGCACGCGATATTTTAATCTTTATAACCGGGAGAACTTTTACGACAGACATTACACGTAGAAGGACGCATGGACGGACATACCTAGAATTGAATTACAATTGGATAATGATCAAAGAGAAAGATTTGAACAAAATAATATACTCCTACACTTCGGCGGAAATATATAATAAGCCATTTGAAAAGTGTAAGTGATTCCTACCAGTTTACTGACCGTCCCACATAACATGGAATTTGTAAATATTGAAGGCTCATCTTAAGGCCAATATTGACCATCTGCGTAACTTTTTATCACTTTTTTTGGAAATTATAACTTTTAGCTTTTCTGTGTCCCGATGGGACATTCCGAGGGACGTGTTACATGTTTTATTGTTTCAAAATCTTTCCGTTCATTAAAACAACCGCCGAAGCAAAGGACATACGCAATTTTATATTCACAGAAGTACGTCTACCAGAATAATGCGTTATGACAACGGCATCGATGTTTTCCACTCCCAACGGGTCAACTCAACAATTCGCATTCTTTCCTTTCCCTTGATCAGAGAAGAATATCGAGCAAGCATTGCTGCTTTCTGACGTAAAGATTTTCATTTAAGAGTTTTTTAACGCTGTTGCTGATATCTTTTGTATCTGCTGGTTGTCAATTATTTTATGGAATAAAATAGACTTATGATACAAAGGCATGTCAAGCTTGTGTGGATGAATGCAACGTCCAGATGGGGACTTGGGATAGACCCATCTTTTTATGTATATTCATAATCAATTTCTAAATCGATTTGAGCTTGTCTGTCCGTTTGTAAGTTTGTGTAGATGTGCACCATCCAGATGGCCTTGAGATAGACTCACGTTTTTTTGTATATTCAAAATCAATTTCTAAATCGGTTTGACCTTGTCTGTCCGTCCGTCTGCCTTATTTTCTGTGTGCAACCTACGCGTGTACACTATAGTCTTTTTACTTGTTTTTTTTTTCGAAATTGCATTTCTCATATAATGTAAACAAAGAATAGAAAACTCTAATAACAGTAATAAGTGCTGTTCAATAAGCAATAAGCAAAACATAGAAGCTGAAGATTGAATGTCAGGCAGTTAAGACCCTGTCAAAGTTGTAACCACCCGACTGAAGAAGAAGAAAGGATGCTTTATTTAGCACAAGAAACTTTTAATGATTTATATCATTTTAGTGCAATATTATATAAATTATCTCTTCATGCTACGCAAAACAAACCGAAGTTAAACCAAAGGCTTTCCGCAAACCATGCCATAGAAAAATCCATTGCAGTTATTTCAAAAATACTTTAACGCTCTTTTTTTTTTATTTTTTTATTTTTTTTATAAGAAAATGAGAAAAGTAGTTCAAGTGAAGCTTTTAATGGATTCATGATACGTCGGTAAGAGAAAATCTGCAAATAAACACCAAATCCGCCTGAACGAAACTTCTCTATATTCTTTTAAAATGTCAATGAAAGCCACAATTTGCCCTCTTGCAGTTAACGAGTAGTACACTTTCGTGCACTTAAAAATTTTGTAACTGTTTTCTTATATATTGTGAGACCTTTGCACTTCGCTTGATTCCACCCTTCCTGCGATTTCATTTTAAGTAAAAGAAAAAACTATAGTTTTCAATTATATAAGAATTGCATGGTTTTTTTGTTAATTGCATAAGCGGACAAGCGAAAGAGCAAATAAAGAGATAAAGGATACAAGGAACACGTATGAATGGCAGCTTGAGTAAATAAAACGACATGTGGAAGGATGAACTGATGAAAAAAGGAAGGGATAGAAAGACGAGCGGATGAAAGAATGAAGCAATGAAAGAACGAATTGATGAGAGAGGCGAAGGGATGGAATGACGGACCCATAAAATGACAAACGAATGGAAAAACGACCGGATGGAAAAACGAACGCTTAATTGATTGCGCGAATAAAAATGCAAAGGAATAAAAGGGCAAAAGGAAAGGGAGCAAAGAGTCAAAGTATGGCTAAGTAGAAGTTCTAGTTGACAGTCGAACATGTCAAATATAAAGAATATATTCGGTAACAAAACCCTGAGAAAACGGACGCATGGAAAGACGAACGCTTAAATGGATGCACGAATAAAAATACGAAGGAATAAAAGGGCAAACGAGTAAAAGAACAAACGGAAATAGAGGCACTAATGAAAGCAAAAATAGGTGGAAGTTCTAATTGACGGCATAAAACGACGAACGAATGAAAGAATGAAGCAATAAACATTCGATATGTTCAATAAAAGCTGATAGGAAGATACTTCGTAGAAGAAGGAATGGTAGTACGAACGATTGAAACCTTGGAAGAATAAAACGATAGAGGGACAAAATTTCAGAATAAAATTGATTGAAAGTCACATGTTGATCGAGAACACATCCATACACATGCTATGTAAGTGTACATGCCGCCGTTCTTGGTTAGCAAATATAAAAATACCAATTTGCATATATTTGTGTGCAAAGAACAAAGAACAGAAAAAAAAAGAAAAAAACAATAATAGACAGGTTTATATTACCATGAATAACACTTTTCTTTCCTTCTCATAAAGAATGCATGTCATCACCAGCTGCAACAACGCTTTCTTGATATCACAACGCACACACATAATAAACTATATATATATATATATATATACATATACATACACATATACATAAATATATATCAGTGTCAAGTGAAATTCTCAATCGCCTCATTCATCCTCTAGGGATTTGTATTGTTATCTTTGTTGTTGTCGTTGGTTGGTGTTGGTTTTGTTGCTTTAGTTATTGCTTTTACTTTTGCCAAACAATATTACCATTACACAATTGTCAGCCAAAGGCTCTTAAAACAATAACTGAAGTACAAGAAATACAAGAAAAAAAAAATAAATATAAAAAGGAAAACAAAGATTTGCGAAACAGTTGCAAGAAAAATTGCAATCAACACACACTCGTGTAATCTCAATCCCCTATGTGTAATACGGGTACTCTTGGCAATAGTAGTTGTACTCGTAGTAAATAAAGTAAGCAAAAAAAAAAAAAAACAACAACAACAACAACAAGCAAAGAAAACCACAACAGCAAAATGTATAAATAATAACAACAAAATATTTACCTTCACCAAGTTGTTTTCTTATTTTTCCCCCGGAAGTTCACCTCAAATGTACCTATATGTGACGGGAAAGATGAATTCATCTTTATTACGATATATACGTTTCGCTTACTTTCGTACATATTTTCTGCACTTTAAGATACCAAGTTCCCGTATAAAAGTCTTGTTTAAATAGTCTGCTGTAAAAAATAACAACAACACTTTATGTCACATTACTCTAATAACAAAAGAGTCAGCAGCCATAGAACAGGAACCAACGCGCTCATAGCATTGCCGCCACATCTAAACATTTAATATTCTTTGTCTGCTTGATGGAAATGAAAAAGGAAAACATCAACCAACCAAACAGGAGATAGCTTAAAGTCTTTTTTATATTCGGCACACACGTCATCGTACAAAGATAACAGGATGCACTTTAGACGAATTTCAACAAACATTTTTTTGACATGCACAGGAAATCTACGTTAAAAGGTAGACAACGACAAAACTAACATAACACGTACATGAGTGAGTATGTGTGTTGTATTGGCATACGCGACTTGTCTGAAATCAAATACTACAGAAGAAGAATGAATCAAATCCCTACAAATCTATTGATGTACAACTATTGTGTGTAGTCTCCTGAGAGTGAGGTTAAGCTTTTAATGTGATTAGAAATTTTGACAAACTGAAATGCGAAGCGTTTTGTGACTACTGAACACATTATTGCTATTTAACGACTTTCCAAATATTCGACTTTAAATAAATTTAAAGACGTGTCACAAATGCGATGCCCACCCCTCACAACTTCTAATGCATATTGTTTTTGCTTTCTTGATTCTCTTCTATAATTGATAAGAGAATTTTTAATTAAAGTAGACTGTTCAAGTTGTCCACTCGCATACTAAGAGTTGCCGGTGTGTACTTTTTATGCGTATACTTGTAACTTACTCACCTTAACGGTACAGGTGCCTTGAACAATGCCACTCACTAAGCTGATTTGTTTGCTTCCCCTTGTTTGCAAATTTTTCACTTCAACTCCCCGGTCAGCAGCTAATTCGCTACACTTGTAGCAATTCCTCTTCTACTTGAGTGTAGGCAAACAATCTTATTATGGGAATCATAATCAAATTAGTTATTTTATTAAGCCGATTGCCTTAGATGCTAGTGCCGTAAAACTTTTGTTGTAGAATTTATTTCTCTGGCTAAACTGGTTGCAATAACTATTAAATATGGTTGATTTAATGTCGTTCAAAGCTAGTAACTTTAACTTTTTGCAGTCCCCATAATCGATCTTCTTTCCGCCTATAAATTTCAGACGGGGACAGAAGGTAGCGAATATTTAAAGACATATGCCAAGTTTATCGAGTATATCTCATTCGGAGATAGCCGCATAACCGAACAGATAAGATGAGTGGCTCAGTCAAGTAACGCCATAAACGGCGAAAGTATTAGCGGTCGGTCATACATCCCCTAAACTGCGACCACCTTTCTATTTCTGTTCCTTTTTTCACTTCTTTCCGACCGTCACCGTATTAGATGAATAGACGACATCTCCTAAGTGAAAACAAGTTAGACCGAGAACAGAAAATGCGTTTCAACGAAGGAGCACCATCCCTTCCATAGGTTGGCAATATCTTTGCATTAGTTGCTTGGGGTGCGCGTGGGTAAATTTCCACTCCAACCACTCCGATTTCTTTTTCGCTCTTTCCCACCTTCTTTCATGCAGCGAGCAAGAGAACAAGGTCACCAAGGAACGTACTCCAAGTGATTGATCACATTAGAAAACTTTTAAAAACACTATATATATACCATTAAACACCCTTTAATACCCTATTCATATATTGACTCTTCAAAACCGTAAGGAGTTATATGTGGGAGGTGTTCGAAAAACGTATCCGATCAGAGCCATATGCAATAGTGGATCAAATTTCGTCAAAAAATCTCAGAAATTGCGACCTGTACATATAAGAATACAAAAGGGATCTACAGACAGGCAAGCTGATTGAGAATCATTTCCTGAATCGTTCGGTATACCCAAAAATGCGCCTATGTCAAATCTGCCTGGATGTTACATAAATGTCCGCACCAACTTAATATTTCCTTGTATAAGAAGTGCTTTATATAGAATATAAAAAAAATATCCAGAAAAGTCGGCATTTATTTGGACTTCAATGTACATAAGACTGGCTGGATCTAAAGAACAAGCCCAAACACGTTCCGCTGAAACGTGATTGGATCGTTTTTTGATTCGCAAGTTCAACCAAAGTTGGGTTGTCGTTATCAACTTACAACTTAAAAATGTACTCAACTCTAGCTTACATCAACTCTGGCGCACACTATATTAACTTTGCGTATGAAAATGAATCATAAACTATGTGAAATGAAAACCATTTGCATTTCGCGGCACTCCTATGCGATTAGAAGCAATTTTAATTGCATTCTTGATTCATTCCCGCGCGACGAGGGTCTCTTTCGTTGGAGAATCTTTGAGAGTGTAATGAGTCGTCTGCGTGCAGATCTTCTCACCAATGTAATAGCTACTCAGTAGGTCCACTACACGACCAGTAGGTTGTCGAAAAGGTAACTATGGTATAATGTAATAGGTGCCTCGCCTTGCTTGGTTGATTACTTCTCCTAGTACAATAAGTCTAAGAGGGAGAGTAGTATGAGTAGCTTCCACGGAAGTAGGGAAAATCCGAAATGCAAGTATGAAAGCATGAACATAATGACACGCGCATGTCGATAATTCTAAAACATACTAAAAACTATGGCATCTACGCGGGTCAGCTCGCCCACTCACAAAGTCATGAGTGCCAAGCTTAGGCGTCGGCATTGGTTGAATTTGCAGATTGGATTGGTGCTTGCCAATATCCTTCGGGGGGGCGCTTTTACATTGACAGACCATGTGGATACTTCGGTGGAAACTGCTAAGTCCAATCACATTTTAAACGCAGCAGGTTAACCAATGTGTGAAGCCTGACTGCTGTGTGCGAGCCTTCGAGGAATACTTGTTATGGCTGTTGTTATCCCCAAATGCTGGGGCAGTAAATAAATAAAGATAGGCCTCGTCTTGTCCAGAGGAGAAGGTTTGGACCATACCCGAACTTTCAAACTGGTACCCAGTGCTTGGAATAGGCCATCTCTTCAGCAGGATTGTCTTGCAAGACTGGGGGGTGTGCAATTCAACTAATGGTCGTAGGGAATTCGTCTAATTAAGGCTTCATGCCAGGTGCGGACGTTAAATATCGACATATCATATGTATCCTTAATTCAAAAAGTAATCTCAACAATTCGAAACCTTACAAAAATCCACTTACAACCATGACAACACTGTACTGAGAGCCAGTTCATATCGAAAACTTATTTCAGTGCTAAAAAATGAACGCAGAAAGTTCACCGTTAATTTGCAATACTGATCGGTTATGTTTTCTTTTGCAAATTGTAAGAACTCGAGAACTTGGACTTAAGTGCATTTAAGTAAGAAGATGAAGCATGCCACCCGATTCCTTAAGGTAAACAATTACTGAAATGTATTGAAAGAATATGTAAATTACATAGGAATTAATTGCTTTTCTAGGTATATAGGAATAACAAAAAAAGTGAAATCTCTTTAAGTCTTGCACTTGTAGCAAATCGTATAAAATGCAAAGAAAATATTTGCTTAAAACTAAGTTTGTCTATATCATCTTAATTAAACTAATATAAGAAATCCAATTTCAACCTCTTTTCAATGTTCTCGATGCATAAATATTCTCCATTGGATTTATTATCGACAACATAGCAGTTTATCCTTTACATTCTTTCCACTTATCAATATTTTCCTTTCTTCTTTTTCCAACAAATTCTATACTCTTTTTCATTATATTCATTATTAAAATAAAATTATGTTTACTTTAGTTAATTAAAATTGCATTTAAATCTTAAATTCAACCACAAATTTAAAAAACAATTGAAGATTGAATTGCTGATATATGTAATATGCATCAGATGTTTGGATCAATGTGTACGTTTTATGAAGCTGAATAAACTGATATTTGGAAAAAAAAGAAGAATTTTCTCTTATTTTTTTTTTTCGTTTGGTCAAACAACAATTATGACTGACTAATGACCAGATTTTCTGCTTGTGATTTAAGGGCTCAAAGACAAATGTTTAATGATTGACAGATCATTTATTTCGAATTGTTCTTGTTGTTGCTGTTGTTGTTGTTGTTGTTGATTTATGCTTTTATACCCATCAGCGAAGTATGACGTTCGTCAAAACGTTTACAACGCCCAGAAGGAAGCGTCAGAGATCGCACAAAGTATACATATTCTTGATCAGCATCAAAATGTAAATCGATTTAAGCATGTCTGTCTATCCATCCCTTTGTCTACTGTAAACATTCTCTTGGCCGGAAAAATGAAGCTATCGACTTCAAGTTGGACAGAAACAATAGAAGTTCTCGCACGCTGCTTGATATTGAAAAGGGGCCAAATCGGTCGAAGGACACGCCCGCAGCACCGCATAAACTGAGAGCATCTCTGCTTTTCAAAAGGTATGAATAATTGGTTTTTTGCTCATTGCTCATATACTATAGCAAATAAAGGTACAAAAATTTCAAGGCATGTTATATGGTTGATGGTGTAGCATATGTGGAAAAAATTGACCACGCCTACCCAATATTATAGTGTATCAAAATTTAACTGTTTTTTTAATACCTTTATAACACGCAGAAACAAACTTTAAAACCCTCTATAAATAATATAAAATCTTGGCCAGTTTCAAATTGGGAATGCACCTAAGCATGTCCGCCTATTCGTCCGTCCATCTGTTGCACAGCTTTGTAATATTTGTGGTAAACATGCTCCCGTTAGCGAAAGTGAAGATATCGCCTACAACGTTACACAAGAATTTGGAAGTGACATCAACTTTTCACGCCTACAACGCCCATACACCTATATAACACAAATTTTTATTTTGAAAATAGAAAATATCAGCCGCCCCCACTCCATATTATAGAGCATGAGCATTTTGTTCTTTTACTTCTTTTGCCTTTTTTAGGATAAAGGTGATGGGTATAAAAGATTCGGCCCCGACCGAATTTAATTTTCTTATTTGTTTGTTTTTTTCATTTTAATATTTTTCAATTTATTAAACCGAATAGCATTTTTGTAATTAATTTTTAATACATAAAATATACACAATTAAATTACCATAAAGGAAATTTTCTTCAACCCGCAAATATAATTCAAAAAAATATTTAAATGAAACAAATTCGTATCATTTTGTACGCATTGCCGGCCGTTGATTACTATAATTAATAATAATTCCACCATTTCGTTTTGATCAGCAAATCCCCATATGTGTGTTTAATCAGGAGACCCCCTAAATACACTCAAATCTTCGTTTACACGGTAGATACATTCTTTAGAAACTCGTGCAAAAAAACGTGTATAAAAAATACATGCGATTTATGGTAAATTTTGGGGGTATTCACCAACTTTAAAAGCCCGTGTAGCCAAATATGTTGCGAAATACAGTGCAAAAAAAAACGTGTAAAAAATACATGTGACATATGGTACATTTGGTGATATAGCCTCAGCTTTAAAAAATGGTGTAAATGGAAAAAATCGAAATATTTCCATTAAAGACCGTGCAAAAAGATCGTCTTAAAAAATACATGCGACGTATTGCAAATTTGGGGACACTTTCCACAACTTCATGTAAGATGAAAAATATCGAAGTACTTGCCCAAAAAACCGTGCAAAAAAGTTATAAATAAATGTATAAATAAATAAATTAAATATTTATAAAACAAAAACAACTCATTTTCATTACAAAAAAATAAAATTTAGTGTACAGTGAAATTGTAGTCCGTAAGCACAACATATTAAAATGTTAAACTGAAATTAGGAATAAAAATCAATTTCGCACCTAAAAAAAACTGATCATAATATTGGAGTATTTCCCCCAGTAGACTGAGTCGCTGACAAATTCAAAATAAAAATTTAAAAAAAAATTTCTTTTGGAATTCGTGTTGGGAAAAAATATTCGTGTAAAAGAGTGTATCTGTTCTTATTAGTAGATCGTTTTATCTGAAAATTGGGTAAAAAAAGACCGTGTAAAAAAAGTCTTGGTCGTACATATGAGATTTATGATAAACCATGGTCTTCATCATTCGATTTTTTCGTCTGCCGTGTCGCGGAAGCTGCATCTTCTTGTCAAACTGAATGGATGCGTCCACCGCTTAACACAATATTTGTAAGGCACGTTTTCAAAATGTCGAATATTTCTTTTTTCCAATTGCTTTCCGCTTTTATCATACCTTACACCAACCGTGGTACGGGGTATATTATGTTTGTGCGGGCATATGTAACACCCAAAAGGACTGAGAATAGACCTGACTTTTATTATAGCAATCGATTCAGAAATGATGAAGCTTTTCCGCCACTCTTTCCGTCTGATGACTGTCCATTATATTTTGTGTCCAAGTCACAATTTTTATAATATTTCGATGAAATGTATACACTGGGGTGCGTTGACTGAAGAACGAATACTATTGAAAATGATTCCGATCCGTCCACTCTTTCGACCTTTCCTTCTATAACGCCTTATTATGAAAATTATTATATGGAAAAAAATTGTAATTTTTAAAATTTATCGACAAAAATCGATTAATAATAAATAGTATTTCGACGTTTTACCTTGGTATGAAAAATTTACTTCACTTGGGGCAATTTTTTAAAACCCCTTTCAAATAACCGTTCCTACTGAAACAATCGTCTTGCATGGAGGGTGCAACAGAAAAATAGACTGAATCGACCATCTAAATTTATCCTAAAAAATAAAGCCTTTTAAAAAAAATCATGAAAGTTTCCGTACTCCACAATATGGAAGTTGACGTTCTTTTTTTATGTACAAGTTTCTATTGCGCTTCAATTATAGCTTAGGCATAGCAAACAAAAAGCCCAGAAAGCAAAGGTATTTTCAGTTCATGCTCATTTTGCAGGAATTTCCAATATTTCTGTCGAACTTCAAGGCGCTATTATCATTTTTGCACAGAGAAGACCTTACACAGAAGTACCCACGGACATGTCCTCTATTTAATAGTGTATATAAAAATTCAACATTTGTCCGATTGGATAAAACTATTAATTTTGATTGCTTGAATTTATTTATTAAACTCACACATATTCTTACAAGCCAAAATCTTTAGTTATAATTGGAGACAAGGATTGCAACAAATAGTATAACAACACACTTGTAATAATAAGTATGCGGAAGTAGGCGCAGGCGAAGTACGGCACATTATATAAATTTTCATTCATTCTCAACACATTGAACGTCTCCCACACAAACTGTTTTACGAAAATAAGACCTTTAAAGGGCATTTACAAAATGCTAAAAATCTTTACAAAATAGTGGTAAAAATTTATTGCAAAAAATTTGGTCTACGTAGGTATACTTTTCGTACCGCTCTCCATAAAAGAGTCCTTATGAAAAGGAGGCCGTTATGTTGCATTAAAATACTATTTTTAATACTTTATGAGAAAGATAGTTGATGAAGAATATTAGGTGAAGTGGAGTAGGGTACTTAAAAAGTTTTATTCGTTTATAAAGTTTTTCCTTGTAGAACATATATATAAAATAGTTGTATAAAAATGCTTTAGATAATGCAAGCAAGTGAGCAAATCGCACAACTGAAAGTCAGCTTTCGCGAAAGCTATATTTTTCGTGCGTGATTACCACCGATATTTGGCATTGGGTCAATCTTGTATATCCGCTATCTTTTCTTAAAATAAATGCAAAAAATCAACATTCTATATTTAATAATTTTAGATGGGCGTGACCGATTGTCTTCATATTTTTATAGGTGTCGCACGATCGCATACATACATATGAATATACGTGCAAATTTTTATCGATCCATCTGTTGGAGCTTGTAGGAGTCAGGGCAAAACGTCAATTTCTTTTACTTTTGAATGTTCTTAGTCTCCGTTGCGCCACGAGCGTGTCCTTTAGCCGATTTGGGCCATTCTTAGTATCAATCTGCGTGCAAGCACTTCCAACGTTTCTACCTATATCAAAACTGATTCCTTGCAGAGGAATGTTTACAGCACAAATCAAGAGAAATGACCAGACGGACGGACGAACATATCCAAATTGTTTCAGGATTTAACGTACTCATCGAGTATGTGTATACTTTATAGCGTCCCGTGAAACTTCTTTCTGTTGCAAACCTTTTGACAAAATGAATACACCCCCGTTCTTCTGTGGTGGCTCTGAAATAATGTATTGTGGTGATCTGCATTAGATTGCATAACATAAAACTATTAACTCGGTTTTTTGTTTTTTTTTTTTTTTAATAAACACAAAACATTTATTAAATATAATATATATATATGTATGTACATATATTTAAGAAAATAATTACATACATAAACAATTTTCACATAAAATATCTCTCTTTTAATTTTATTAACACTTTAACAGAACTAAGGAAAGAAAGTGTGGTTTTGTTTTAATCAAGAGGAAAATTTAGCAATAAATCAAAATTGTGTTCACTTCTTTTGAATAAATTAAAATAATAATAAATTAAGAGCCGAGAGAGGGGACAGCAAAACATTTATTAAAATATATGTGTATATGCGTAAAGTGACGTAACAATTATTAGTTTGCAAGGTGTTCTCTTTATTATATTTCTACAAAATGAAATTTCTTTTCATTACTCATTACGACGAATATAAGTAAAGCCATAAATTCTTAAAAATCTAAAGAAACTGTAATGAAAGTGCTTAATATATATAAATTTATAAAAACAAAAAAACAAAAAAAATAAAACTTTAAGTATAAGATGCAAGTGACATAAAAAATTTTATTAAGACCAAAATAAGTTCATTATTATCTTAAGAGAGAACGAGGAAAATTTTCTTATTTTTTTTTTCAAAAGTTTGGAAAAATGATTTTTTTAATTAAAACTTTTACTAATATGTACAATGATTTGACTTAATCAAAATCCAACATTTAAATATAATATAATTGATCAGGGTGTTTAAGAAACACAAATAGTTAAAAAAAAAAAAAAAAGAAAACTTATTTGAAATGATGAAATATTTATGAAAGAGCGCAAGTGAGTTTTATAAATTTAACAAAAACTTTATTCCACAAATTTATGCGATATACGTAATTAACTTAAATTTCTACTCACGCGCGCTTACAAGGCACATTATTTACATTTAGTTTACTTGACGTTTACAATTGAAAATATTTTCATTGTGTGCTTTCACTGTATTCACAAAAATCTGCCTTAATATTATTGTATATAAAATAAAATTAGGCTTAAATCTAAAAGACGAAATATGGCTGCAACTTTAAGACGTAAGTAGAAAAGTTTAAGTTTGGTTTGGCTGCATCTTAGATGCCATCTTCGGATATCGTCGACTTACCATGCACACGAAATCGATACAGACAAGTGTACAGAGGTTGTCCGTGATTGGATTCAATGCGCAACTCGACAATTTCGTACGGCTGACGAATGCTTTTATTTAACACGGGAAAGTATTGCAACGAAGCATTATTATCAATGTATTCATACTCCCCAAATAATACCGGATCTTGATCTTTTTCATCTTTTAGACCCTACAAGAAGCAAATATTCTTTATGAGCAGTAGACATAAAAACAAAAAAGGAATGGCGAATCGCGGCGAATGACCGATTATGTACTTTGTATCCGAGGTGTACTTTGAGAAAGCAAGAAAGCTAGCTCACGATCGGCACTGACTTTAGAAATGAAATATCCCTGATTCACACTTTTACACTCAAAAAAAAGGCTTTCTAAGCTTGCTCTCTGAGCCATAAAATGAAATAAACTAATTAAGCTAACGAATTAACACTGCGGTAACTCAACAATTGAAAAACACCATAAAGAAAAAATCACCGAATTTTAAAACATCGCAATAAAGATAATAATCTCTACCAAATATATTCAGCAAAGATCACTCCAACATTATACGCAATTATTCTTAAGTCATAGATGACGCGGAAGACAAGATGGACAGGAAGACGGTTAACTTTAGATACCTCGAGCTATTCACACAAACTTCAGACCTTCCTTTGCTACAGTAGACTGTTATCTACTATAAGTTGACAAAGAATTTGTTAATCTTTACGTACTGCAAGCACCTTTTAATACATGAAATCCACTACATAGAGGATACAACACAATAATCAAAAGTCTAAGTAGAAAGCATAGCGAAAAAGCATTCGCGAATTAATTCAGATCTTGTGTGGAACCAGAAAGGATAATATCTGAACGATGAAAGCACGATTTTTCCGATTTAATATCGAATACATTTAGCACAGACAAGCTGATTCTATCGCACAACGAGGAAGAGTATTCTATCCATATACTCCATCCAGTACGTCTCATAAAAATGAAAATAATGGAAGTCACATTTTGACACTTTCATGGTATGAATAGATTTACCTTCTGAGCAATTGATAATATAAGACTTTACTTAACACTCGCTTGACAATGACAATGACTATGATAAATAGGATCACGTTTATCACCCTTGCCGCAAACAACACACAACGGTGTCTGTTTTTTAACAACTTAACTCACCCAAACTGTGAAATTTCTGGGAGCCGACTCAATACGACCACTGGGAGACAAGCTCTTTGGTATATGCTCTAATGTGAAACCGGTTACGTAAACCATAGAATTCAGCTTTAAAACTAAAAAGAAAAACAAGACTCGCAGCAATCACGTTGCGCTGTAACATTTTCTTTTTAACTTACCTAGGAAGCCAGGAAATCCCTGAAATGCCCAACATTCACCTGGTTGAACATTGGGGGAAATGGCTATTCTAGGCGTATTGGTGGGATACCATAGTGGAATACCAAATATTGATATTTGCGCCGATTTCGTTTGATAGCTTTCCGTGCAACGTGTAGAAAGTATTTGGCCGCCTGCTGACTCCAAAGCAAAGTCAACTAAACCCGTTTTATCGGCATCATAAACAGCTAGAACTGATTTCACTACATTTTTTATTTCTTCTTCAGAGAGAGCATTCTTGATTTGACCCTCGATTAAAGCATTATTTTCGCTTTGTTTTCGTTCAACGGCCAGAAGAATTTCACTCTTTAACTTTTCACTTATAGCATGCATGAGCAAAGCACTCGAACGATTAATTTCTTCATGTATTCTGCTGCCAGTCGCGTTATTCATTTCTAGTAACCGTTGCTCTAAATAACTTTTGGCCACAAAAACTTGATGAATCCATTCTCGTAGATCGACATCTTTCAACTGAGATCCTTCTAGAGGAGATGTGGATTTAAAGCCTAGAATTTCTATTAGAATGGCTTTGACTTGCTGATTAAGTTGTGAGAAATGTTCATCTTTCAACGCATTCAGTTGTTCAGAAATGTCTTGAAATAGTGCCTTTAAACGTTGATCAACATCCAGCTGATGATCTTCGAAGCGTTTTAATAAATCATTTTGGCTTTGTTGTAACATATTCAGGGATTGCTGCATCTGTTCACTATCTGAGAGTTTACTGGCAATAATTTTTTTAATAAAATCTAAATCTGTAATGAGATCTTCGAGACCTATATACTTCTGCCTAAGATTTTCGGAGACTTTTTCTTGAAAGTAACCCTGAAATAACGAGGATTTCACAATTTTATCAATAAATTCCTCCATATTCAAGTTTTCCATTAGTAAGCGAGAGTATTGATCGTTAGTGTTGGTCATACTTTGCGCTATAAGCGTTTTAACTTGTAACATTTGTTCATTGGACAGTCGGACAGGATGTCCAAAGGATGCCTTTAATTTCGATGTAACTGTTGCCACTAATTCATCCATTTCCTGGGAGGATAATTTAAAATCTGTGGCATCTTTTTGTCTTTCAATTAATGCATCAAAGTTTTCTTTCATTATTTGTACTATTAATTGTATTTGCTTTGCACTTAAAACGGAAGCCAGCTCCTTTCGTTTCATTTCCTCATCTTTCATCTTTACATCCATTAGCTTTCGCACATAAATATTAACATGATTTATTAGGTTATCATACTCTTCCTTACTAAGAGATTTTTGCATCGCATACTGAAGATCATCTAATGTATGACTAGAAGGCGAGGTTAGTAAACCTTTTAAAGTATCGACACCGCTCGATAAAGTACTCGTTAAACCTGCCATGACAGTCAATGGCAACCAGGTTTGTAAGTGCTGTTCAATAAGCTTCTCAGAAGCATCCAATGAATACCAGGCTGTAGATAGAAATTATAGCTAATTATTAATTAAATTATCGATGTTTGAGAAAATTTTGCAATCCCATGTCACAGTGTACACGCACTGGTGGATAGAAATATAGATCTATGTTATTCTATGTTGGGTATATTCTATACCATGAAGAGTTATCCTAAAACGGGTAAAAATAAGGCGGAGAAGTAAATTTTTACATTCTTGTTCACATTGAAGCTGTCGCACTCAACAAAGTAAATTGTCTGTTGTTGACTCGCTGCCTCGCAGAGGAAGAACAAAGATCTTATAGGAAAGTTTACCAACTTCTACCTACAACTATCAAGTATACGATAGGTTCCTTTAGTTGGTCCTTTCATCCTGCTCGTTTGTTTACCTATCAAGATCTACAGGTTCGCATTTGCCAATTTATGCAATTTTTTACGAAACTTGGGAATTCTAACATTACTGCTGCCATGTCCAAAATTTAAGAGCAATTTAAGTTTTTCTTTTTTTGAATCTATTCCGGAATCTTTTTGCGAATAGCTTCATGCAAACGAAGCATAAAAATCAAATAATGCTCCTTCTTAACAGTTTTGTCCGCCGGACGGAAGGAATTCACAGTGCACAACACCACGATTATCGAGAAAAACTGTTAAAAAAATATTTCCGATATTCGATAAACCCGTAAAAATTGACCTTACTTTTTGGGCGCAGTATTATATAAATATGAAGAAGCAAGTGGAACGAAATTCGTAAGAGACCCTGTAAAGTAAAATTCCTTTTTTATTTTAAAGGTTTTTTCAAGGGATGGATATGTAAGTGTCAAAGCATTTAATTTGTGGACTTCAATTAAATATTGGGAACCATACAAAATCCTTCTTCATTTGTTGTATATTAAAAAAAAAAAAAGAAAAAGAAAAGGGTATTAACGAAGCGTACATAGGGGGCTTTTTTGAACCAAACAAATTCTTTTGTGCTGTTAATGAACTAATTTATTAAATAAAAAATAATTTTTGAGAATACAAATGAAGAAGGATAGAGTGGTTTAGTTTTCTTTTTTCTTAAATTGTAATGAATTACTTACCTGTAAATAAAAGTAATTCTTTACAAATAAGTTACTAATGAAACTCATTAAAAATTTCATATAAAAACATTTGAAAATAGTTTTTTTTTATTATTATTATTATTATCTTTCTTTTTTTCTTGTGATCATTAATAATGTGAACTATAGCTGCGACAAAAACAAATTTAACATTTCTACGAGAAAAAAGGATATTACAATTTAATAATAAATGCTAACATAACTTTTATTCATAAAAGTAGTTGTTAGACAACGATAACCGAGTGTTCTTGACATAAAATTCAGAGAATTGTTATTGTATTATAACAGATATAAAATTAATTTGTAAATATATTGTAACATAGTACTTAAATTTTTAAATTTAAACACATTCTCTATCCTTCTCCAATTTGTTTTTATATATATGTTTATAATTATTCCCTCGTATCATCGTATTAATTAACGTTGAAAGTTTAAGGATTACTTTGAATTGTATTATGATTATTAAAGGAAAAAAGTTTCCAGCAAGGACATTTAGTATGAGACAAAATAAATCGAAAATCTATCCAAATGCTTGAATTTGTACGTATTTATGAGATTTCCAAGTTGACAAAATATTCGAAAACTATGAAAAAATAACTTTAAGGATATATAGATGTAAACATATGTACATAAAAAAGTGAGACAAAAACAAAAAAAATGTAATACGAAAAATTAAAAAAAAAGTTGCAAAATTTAACTTAATTAAGAATAAAATATCAACAAAAAAAAACTTTTTGACTGAATTAAAACACAAATTAAATTAAAATAAATAAACGAAAATTAAATACATATCGAAAATTTCATACGATCACTTTAAAGTTAAACCATAAATTGCGATGATATGTTAATTGCTGACTTTCTATAGATTTCTAAACCCTTTCATAGTACTCATCGCGACGTACTAATTTCCGACCTTCGTCGTATAGATTTTGTGTCAATGTTTTTAAATATAGAAAATAATCATTCGACCAATCGCGGAGGTCTTCGTAATGACTAAATGTTTGAGACTTCAATTTATCAAGCTGTTTGTGATTCAAGTATTCGGACAAATCGACTTGGGGTAATTCGGGTAATCTAAAGGTATGTTCGGTAAATGATTTGGGCGGAAAGGGTTCAGTGGGATGCAGATAATAATAAAGACCTGTTTAAGAAACAAGAAATAAAAAATATATATAACGTATTAGTTTAGTTACATAAACCGTGGATTAACGGTTATGAAAGAAATAGATCCATAGAACAGTTCAATGGATTTAAAACTTTTACCTTCTCTTTAAATGAATTTCTTACAATGTAGCATTATTTGTTTATATAATTATATTATGTTTGTATAATGTGTTATATCGTCCATCATTGAGATGAAATTTTGTGTTTTATACACAAACCTCGACTCATTATAAGATGTACGAATCAGAGCACGCACACGGTGCTCAATTTACAGTATTCGATGCCGAGAGTAAGCTCGATTGAGATTTTTACATTTGGATTTATAGTTCTCGGTATTGATCGGAGAGTTTAAGAGAATCCATAGAGTATACACTTTTGTTACTGAGTAAAAATTTCTTGGTCATAAAGCATTGTTACAAGATGCACTTCTTTAATAAAAGAAAAATGCACGTCGACATAAAGACCAACTAATCTCATTATTGAGGGAAATTCCAAAATCTTGGGAAAAATAATTATATTTAATGCTTTTCTCTTCTAATGCAATAAAATAAAAGTCTATTATGAAACACTTTTCTCAATTCGACAGCATTCGAGCTGTACAAAAACACAAAACGATCGTATCGAGAATGATTATCGAATCGTACACCGTTATCTAGCCCCACTTTCTTATGGGCGGCGTAGGACGACAAAGCTCTATCGACAAAAAATATTAATACAGCGATTATTAAATTGCAAATGCTTTCGCGTATCGCATTAGAACGAGAGAAGAGCGACATTTGTTACCGTCTAATTTATACGCTTGTGATCAAGCGCACTTACAAAGGAATCGAGAATATCTTGTGGAACACAGAACATTACAAATGTGTGTTAAGATCGCAATATTGCGCATTTGGATTTTCAAAAAAATCTCCCCGATTCCCTGATCTGAATCCACTTTTTGTGGCCTCATTTATAGGATCTACTGCTCTTTTTTAAATCCATTGAAATGCATGTGCCGGGGTAGTAGAAATTTTTTTGAACACTTACCAGTTAACAATAGTAGAGGTAATAGTATTAGAAGGAAAAGCAGGAACCGTTTCTTATTTCTGTTATCAGCATTCGACGACTGTAGCAACCAAGTATCCAAATACAAAACGGACGAAATAAACAAATACACGTAACGAAAAACGTTGTATATAATAGACGAAATGAGTCCAAAGAAACCTACAATCAAAATCGATAAGGTAAGACAATCTCTAAAAAATTATGTGGAAAGAAATTTAAACCTTTCTGTGCAGCTGTAGAATGTGCAGCAGGTGTACTGTAACCATGCATCGCTACTCCTTGATCAGCACCCAGAGAACCAGTTAAAAAATTCCAACCATTCGTAAACATGGTAACGACGCTCGTTATAAAATGTACGAACCAAGATTCTTTCTCTTCTTGATACTTCTTAAAACTGCCACTATTGTTGGAATAAGGAATATGATATGTTTGTTGTTGCCTATAATCAACTTCATCGCCAGAATCATAAGTGAGCCTATCGACGACACGTTTTCGTTGTTCGGTGTAGTTGGAGTTTACATAACGTTTACGTATGTAGTCTTCTTGTGCGGGATCACGTTCAATCATATGACCAACACGATCATGATGGCTTTCCAAACTATAGCGTGACATATTTGGCATAGCCACTATGCCTGGCGCCAAAATGCGACGATGCGGCGACAATTTTGAATAGGTGTAATCTGTCTTAGGAGTATTTCTACAAAAACAAACAGTAAAAAGGTTATAAATATCAGAATTGGTATATTATTTACGTACTTCCAATATTCCCCGGATTTTTTATACTCCCAATAGGCTAAATGTTCACCAGAATTAAGACTCGAACTTCTATCGGTATATGAGGAGCTCAACCAACCACTCAACGATTTACTTTTACTACGGTTCGCATTTAGTTCTCTTTCTGCATTTAAGACATTTTGTGTTCTTTCTTTTAAACGCTGCGCTTCAGACGACCCCGATCTATCGGATCCAGCAAACTGAGCAGCGAAGCTATCTTGCAGGTAACCCGTAGCTATAGGTGTTGAGGTAGCTACACTGCCACCCCGTGCGTCTCTTCTAGTTTTTGTTAATAACGTAGTAGTTACAGTATTACTACTCGTATTATTAACTATGATATTGCTTGCATTCACTAGTGGAGATGTTTTCAAATCGCTTTTGTTCAATTTTATTTGTTGCTCCCGCGTTTCCATTATCATAGATTTTGCAGATTGTTTCATTCTATTTTCCGGACTATCATCACTCGAATAATCAGATGTTTTGGTTTTGGTTTGTGTCATTTTGGTGGGTGATGATGATGAGGTGGGTGACGATGATGAAGTGACTTCAACCGCTTCTTCAACAATGATCCTAAAAATACAAAAATAATTTTGTAAACGAATGCACGTTTATGTCAACACGCATAAAAAAAGATAAAATTTTAGAAAAGCGAATAGTGTATGCTATATATTTATAGTGGTCCTAGTATTATTGGCACCTTCCCAATCAATGAAAAATGACGTAGAAAAAAAGTATGTAAACAAGAAAGCTTTTTATGCATACCTTGAGAGAAATTCTAAAAACATTTCTGAAGCTCAAGGTCAAAGTTGAATTTGTAAAGAATTTTCAAAGAACTCTAGAGTAGAAGGTATTAAATTATTATCTACTATTTGCTTAGAGCATAAGGCACATTTAGGCGGGCGGGACCCTCTTACTTTGGACGAACTTTGCGGGAAACACTAAGCTTGGAGACGTTCGACCACAAGCATCGAAAGGATCGGGCACTCATGGACGACATGTTCAAAATTCTCGATACCGTCTAGCATCGGCGCAATATCGGCTGTGTAGTTTCTTACCCACACGTCCTGGAATCGCCTGTATATTGTACGAAACACAACCGCGACTTTTCAAGTTTGATCACATTGCGCGCCCTTGGAACGATTACCGACGGTGCTCTTTTCCACTGCTCCACAGGTGTCCACTTTGAAGTCAAACGTACACAAGGACCATTATCTTCTTTCATTCTTCTCTAAATATAATCCTTCCTGATCAGCAACATACCTGCGCCTGTAAGGGACATTCCCTGAATGAATGGTCATATAAAAAAAAAAAAATGATACTATTCTTTTTATACCCACGACTGAAAGCTGGACGGTAGACTCATTTTGTCACGATATATGCAACACCCAAAAGTAAGCTTCACTGACCCTATGTGAGTGTGTCGTTAACACTTTCCTGGTCGCAAAAATTAATATATCGACTTCAAATTTGGTAGAAACATTGGAAGAGCAACTGGACGGAGCACAAGCCCGCAGTGATACAACTCTCTTTTTCTAAACAAAAATTTGTGGATTTGATATTTTCCGCATTTACTTTACGAAAAACTCTACTTATTATGTACAAATATGAAAAAAACAACACAAAGTCATAAGTTTGGCGATTGGGGCGCCAAAAATTATAATGGTGGTGGGCATACAAGTTTCGGCCAAAGCCGAAAATAATTTTCTTACTTGTTTGTTCCTCAACACAGTGAGGACTACCACATCATTAATCGTAATCCGGAAATCAATCCAGTTCTCGATGCTGCCGGACATCAAAACAAACAGCGATCAAAATAAGTAATCGCTAAACGTTCGATTTTTTAAAACCAAAAAACTCTCTTTTCATTCCTGTAAGATGAGGCTCAAAAGCCAAATCATCCATTCCACCTTCTTTTTAACAATAATCGTTTCATGTATTTCCGCATGGGTTCTAATATCTAATTATCAAGAATATGCATTAGTAACACGCAGCTGACACCTATAAGTTTCGGAATTGTGTACTTAAACGCCAGGTGCTGTTAATTTGTTAAAAATATTATTTCCAATGCCATATAACGTATCGTATAAAAAAAAAAAAAAAAGAAAGGAAATCTGTTTATATATATTATTATTGATGAAATATACAAAGCGATTATAAGAATTTACTGCAAATTTCATCATTTTCATACAAATAAGTAACGGATAATTCAGCGTAAGTAGAACACATTTTCTCTCTTTACCTCTCTTTTGCTTTAAATTATTGTTTTGTTTCTGTCTTAGTCTAAATATTCATTGACATTTAAAAAAAATTTAAATTTTGAGGGTCAACAAGAATAATCTCCTTGGAAAGCAAAAACAAAACAAAATAAAACAAAACAAATGAGAATTACTTCTGAGTATGAATCATTTCTCAAATAAGGCGCAGTCTGGAAGTTGTATAACAACAAAAAATGTGTAAAGTAAAAATAAAACGTTGCGCGCCAAACATATAAATATATATACACATCATTATATACGTATATATACTCAATGTGTTGCCGTATAAGAAAATTTATGTTTCACGACACGCACGCACACAAAATAAATAAATTTCCGTTACTTTAGAATGTTTCAAATAAAAATAGCTTGGTTTCGTTGATGACGTCATGCCTTCGCTTATGAAAATGAACTTTTATGTTTCTGTCACCTCAATTAAGCGGGCTGTTATCTCATTTTATTTGCATATTCATGTAGTTAAGTAAATATAAGAGAGAGAGATTAAATCTACTTACTGTATATTTGGCGTTGGTGTTGACGATGTAGATGTTGATGTTGTTTTTTTCTTACGATGTGTAACATGGCCGGCCTCGTCTAAAATGTGTTCACAATTCTCATGATCGCAAGCGGAACGTAAGAATGGTGTTTTTGAACGAGAACGACGCCTTTCGTCCGGATCTAATTCCCCGCCGCCACTCATTTTGTATTAACTGCCACACGCACACACTCTTTCAATGATTATCTCTATCCCGTCAAGTGTCTGCAATACAAAAAAAGAAGCATAAGAAAGCTTACGCATATACGGGTACAAAGGCAAAGAGCAGACACACATACCACACTCTAAATAACGAAGTTCATTCATGAAGAACTATCATAAAACAAATTACAAGAAAACAACAACTATGCAACAGTATATAAATGTTAAATAGATAAATATGTATAAAATTTTTTCCCCTTGTTACATTTCCCATAGAGGCTTTGTTTTGAAGGGTGTTTATGAGCTCGATAGTATAAGGTAGAAAGAATTCCAAATAAAATGTTACTTCAATTTTGATATACTCGAGGGTTAAAAAAACACAAAAACGTGAAGTTTACTGAAATATTGCAGCAGCAAAAAATCTTCATAACACGTTAAGATTTATATAATGCAGGGTCACTCACTCACTCAAATCCTTCGATTGATATCTACTTTCAAATTTTTTATTTATTTCCATTTAAATATCATTTTACACCCTAGTAGAGATATGTTATATGGAATATAATTTAAGAGCGAAACGCGCAATGGAGTTCAGGTTTATCAGTAATAAGAATAAAAATCATATTAAAAACAAACCAAAATTATCAGATAATTTGCACTTAAACTGATAACTGATAATTGATAACTATAAGAAAATTTATCGCCCAATTGGTTTTTATGCAATAAAGTCAATTTTAAGATTGGAGACTATGAAATATTTGACGAATATTTTAAGTACTACAACAATTCGTGATAAGCGATTCAAATCGCCAAGATATTTGTGAATTTTAAACCGGTATTTTGAAAGAAATACAAATAAATATCTGCAACGGGTACTATTTCTACTGTCGTTGACTGTAAAATGTGAATTACCTCACAGCACACCGTAATTCACAACAAAATAAAATCTAAAATTAACTAGAAAAAACATTTCTAACATAAAGCCATTAAAATGGGAGCACGGGAATTGAGAACAAACTGGGGCCATCAAGTGTATAATAAAAATAGTGAAAAAGCGACGAACATTTAAACAAAACACCGATTCATTGTACTTAGAATGCAAAATAAAAAAGCAAAGAGGAGGTCGATAGTTTTGTGCACGCATGTTTATATATGAGAAATAGATCAGGAATCAATATATTAGTCATAGCATAAAATGCATCTTTCACGCCTTTGGAGACCAATATATTTATCTTTAGCGCAACTGTACTAATGCATGACTTCATATTTCTATAAAAATAGTATTAAAATAATTCTAAAATAAAGGTCAAAAGTTTCGCGCACTACTCTGAATAAGTATCCTCGTCAAAGAACTACGAAATGGCAACTCTCTCAAATTGGAACAATACGATTGGAGAAAAAATATCCTACTACCCCTTGTTTTTCATACAATACAAATTCGAACATTCCAAAAGTTTGCACATGTAGGAAATTATTGGAAGACTAATCAGAAGAAAAATAAAAAAAATAAAAAAATAGGAATCAAGCACATGCAGCCGAATATCGGCGCAAATAAACATGTTATAACTTGTTTGAAATTAAACACATAAACCGCATTTTTTGCAATTAAAACCCGTTTTGCATTTGCCTATTACAATAACAACGTGTGAGCCACACGATTACATATTCAGAAAATGCCGCAAACTTCTTCTATAACATTAACGGTGCACGGGTGGGTAAGGGGGAGAAAAAAAAAACTCCAACACATACAAATCAAGCATTAGAAATGCGATGATCACATATTTTTGGAAATGAAAATCAATTGTGACACATACCACATAGAATTTATAGCTCGGTTGCTTATAAAATTCTTACGAGAATATTTTTTCACTTTCACATAAGTCCGTCGCAATATTCCTTATTATATTTCTTTTCAATTTATAGACACACAATCAGCACTTTAGCTGCTTCATATAGTTTTTTGTGTTTAGAAGCTAAACAAATTTCTGACTTTTCTTTTTTTATATTATATTATTATACTTTAATTTAAAGTTAAAAAAAACAATACCTCCGCCTATCTTAATTTCTTGAAATTCACACACATACTAGAAAAAAAATAGAGAATGTTTGAATTTATATTATAAAAGTGGTAGCTTTATTTTTTCGCTCTCTTTCAGTCACGAGTAAAACTATCGGAAAAATCTCCTCTCAGAGTCAAATTTTTTTTATCTTTGACTGGAATAAAATTCAATTTCTGAGAGTTATGTGTTCAATTGTTTGCGTACCTATTTTTGTTTTACGCTGAGAGGAATTTGAAAAAAAGAGAGCGAATCGCTTTTTAGCAGTTGCTTATACATTAATGTAGCTCTCAACATTTTCTAGATTTTTTTCAGTCAATTTGACTCTTTACACGCGTTGGTAAAGCAAAATCATATGGCTAAGTTTGCTTACACAATCGTGCAAAATGAATACAGTGAAAAATTTAAAAAATGACGTTCTTAATAAAAATATAAACGGTCACTATTGTGCTTGAAAGATGCCAAAATCTTGCATTTACGGACAAATCGACGCAAGTTATATATTCATTTGCATTTAAATACACACAATGAATTTTATTTTGACAGTTCGTGAGCCAAGCATAACGCAAGCGTTGTGTTTGCACTTTTTGCTTTAGCTACAGAGTTGATGTATAAAATATCTTAACCCCCACTTTGCTCTAAATTGCATTATTTTAATTTGATTTCGTTTAGCATGTTTTGTTGGGTATCAGCAAATACAACAACAACTTTCGTGCAGGAATATAACTTTATGCTTTCATTTTCTCCCATTTCGTTGCGGCACTTTTTAAAAAATTAAATTAAATAACATGTGCTTTTATAAGTAAATGTACAGGCAAACGAAAAGAGGACATTTTTTTGAAAATATAAAAAGGCAAAGGAAAGAAAGTTATAAGTAAATTTAGGCAAAGAAAAATTTTGTTTTCAAAAAAAATATTTGGATAAAAAAAACGATAAATAGATTTAAATTGATACGGAATTTAACCAATTTATTTAAGAAGAATTTCAGCATTTCAGTTACGTAAAGGAAGTTAATGACCTATTACCCAGTTACATAAATGCATTTCATGTACAAAGGGAAACTACAACATAAGTGAGCTAAATGGCTGTAACCATCTTACTCCATGAACTCACCAATCATTAATTCCTGTAAACATTAAGAGTTTAGCTGTGCGGGCAATTTTCTTCTAAATGTATTGAAAGAATCATCGAAGGGTATCACTCATTGGGAAGGTATTTTAATATCTAGCAATACTAGCAGTAAAACATCGTTCGGATGATGAGTTAGAAAAACTGGGTATGGTTTCTATTCAATCTAGAGAACTGCTTGGCGATTATCTTGTTTTGACAAACAATTTTGCTTGGAAATTATTTTGTAGTCAATTTACAGCTGTTTTAGCTTATAAATGCAATCTAAGTAACAAATACTAAAACTGTTGTGCCTACGTAATCGCAAAAAAACGATAGTCGTCAACCAATGCTGACTACCACATACGCGACACGAGGCCAACCGAAAACATACGCTAACTTTCACATGCGTGATTACCCCCATGAAAAATCACTCATAAAAATGATACTGTAATTGCATCAGCATACTTGCTTAATCTTAATGTTGCTAATGTTATCGTAAACTGTGATAGAACATTTTTCTAATGCTTGAAAATTAATAATAATATTACAAAAGACTTCACTGATACCATAATACTAAATTGAACAAGAACAAGCATCTTACACCAAGTTGAACAAGATCAAGCATCTTACACCAAGTTGAACAAGAACAAGCATCTTACACCAACTTGAACAACTAAATGTGGTAACGATGACATGAAATGGCTGCCACATGAAGGATACCGCATTATAAAACCAATTTTATCTTACTCGACGAAATAAAAATGAGCCCTTTTCAGCGATTGCATACCCCAGTAAGCCTTCTTTCGTTTTTGCAACAACAATATTTCGTGATACTTTAAGATCACAACGAAAAGGAACAGGAAAAGTTTCCTTTAACTACTTATAAAGTCATTCATTTTTGTGTCGTACCATACGTAATATTTTATTTTATTTAAACACTTTAGCTTGATTTTTTATATTTTCAGGTTTCTTTCTAAACGTACTTTTAAAGTTAATAATAGGATTACTTTGCTGAAAATATTATAATAAATAAAAGGGAACAAAAACAAATTTAAATATTATAAAAACAAAAGACTTTTTAACTTAAATCGAAAACAAGACGTAGAACTTTCTAACGTGAAAAGCTATAAAGATATATCAACCACTGTGAAAAAATTGAAAAACACTGGAAATGTAAAACAAAAAATAGAACGTTGTAAGTACAATGAAGCTACAGAAAATAAATTCAGTTTGTTACAAGCGATCTGTTCACTTGTGTAAAGCTGCCGTATCGAGTTTAGGTTCCGGTTTCTTGGCTAAGCCAGACAAAAGTTTCTTGATTTCGGCAATAGCGCGACCAGGATTCAAGCCTTTCGGGCAAGTGCGTGTGCAATTCATGATCGTATGACATCTATATACGCTGAAAGGATCTTTGAGTTTATTTAAACGTTGTTCGGTACTTTCATCACGTGAATCAATGATCCAACGATAAGCTTGCATCAGCACAGCTGGACCTAAATATTTTTCAGCATTCCACCAGTATGACGGACAAGAGGTGGAACAGCAAGCGCATAAAATGCATTCATATAAACCATCCAATTTGGAACGATCTTCTACGGATTGCAAATATTGAGCTTTACCCTTCTTCTCGGTGGCTTCATTTCTACAAAATTTATTAAGTAGTAATTGTGTTGAGAGAAAAACGTAACTAATTGAACGTTAACTTACTTGCGTTGCAGCCAGGGTTGTATTGATCTGTATTGTTCATAGAAGTTATTCATATCGGGTACCAAATCGCGTACCACATACATATGAGGCAAAGGATAAATCTTCAAAGGTTTAGAAAGATTGGTATCGATTTTGCTAGAAAAGTTACAAAACGTTTTGTTTATTAAACGCAAAAAGACACGTAAATAATTTTTAGGCGTACATTCCATCCATTGTCTAAAGATTTTAAATATGCTGGTATAAGGTTTTGCAAAATAATTAAAAAAAAAATGTTTCTACACATAAGCTGGAAAATTACGCCTTTTTTATACTCTACACCGCTTGTGGTATATGCGCCGAAAAAGGCTTGATTTAGACCCACCTATTATAATACCGATCGACTCCAAATCATTTTCTAAGGAGATATAAGCTCGGCCGTCCGCTTCATGTTCTTGCATTCAACATACATAAAGCAATTTTCGAGATATTTTGATGAAATTTGGTACACTGACATGTTTCACATCAAGGACGGACATTACTGAAAATGATTCTCATGCCATACAACATCTTATTTCGAAAAGTCAGTACATGATTAAATGTATTCAGCGAAGTGACACAGAATATTTAATGATCGGAAGACTAGATCCAATACTAACTGACTTATTTAAGTATGTGCTTTATTTTTTAAAAGAACACGGGGGAAATATTATATCCTACATTATTTGTTTTGAAGCTACATTAAGTTACGTATAAGTTTTATACGCCAAGCCAATATTATGTTTCATTTAAATCTGCTAACCCGTCTGTCAGTATTTGTTGTTGTTTTGGCGCTACGTTCAAGTGTCTTGAAATCTGGGTTGGATTGTTACTACTACTTTTTTATTATATAAAAGTCAAATGTGGAAAATTTGAATGCGATTAACACATTTTTTGAACGTGCTCCCATGTAAGTTTTCCCGCAGAAAAAAGGTTCTGTTAAAAGGAGAAATTAAAGTCAAAACACATTTGGAAGATTCGTAGAATGGAATAAATATATTCCCTTAAATAATGATTTAATATGATGTGTGTAATAAGTTAAGTTTTTTTCCAACCAAGTTCTCAGCTTCAAAGACTATTGTTGGAAATCAGTGTCTAAAGATTGCAGATTTTAAGGATTTTGCTTACCTAATACAGGCCAAAGTATTGGTACCACCGATGTTCATAGCACATGAGCCGCAAATACCTTCGCGGCAAGAACGACGAAAAGTCAAAGTGGCGTCCACTTCATTTTTGATTTTAATCAAAGCATCTAAGACCATAGGGCCACATTCGCGTAAGTTCACCTCATATGTTTGCATAAAAGGTTTTTCTCCAGCATTTTCAGGATTCCAGCGGTAGATTTGGAAAGTTTTCATCTGAGGAGCCGGCGCTTCTTTGGCTTGGGCTTGCTGATCCAGCTGATTACCAGAGGTCAGAGAACGCAACTGAAAGCACATAAGAGAGTCATTGCAAAATGAATACATGTGAATATGTTTGTTTGCATCAATTTGGTAGTTTTGCCATAGTTTATATAATCATCGAAATCAACGATAATTTTTCATATTAAGATATTTACTGTTCATTATAAATAATTCTTAATTTCGAGTTGCATGCTTATGTAAGAGTATTTCACCACAATAATTTTTCGCCCCTTAATTTTCACAACTAACCTGTGGACGCGAAGCGGCTAGTGCTGCCGAGCGGCTTAAAAACAAACGTGCCTCGTTTGCCAACATTTCTGCTTTGCTTCTACGAATTTATGATAAGAAAACTTATTTATTTACTTTAAATTGCCACAAATTTTCAATTGAAACGTCACTGCGTTTGCAATTTTTTAATAATATAAAAACCCACACAACAAATTTTTGCCGTCTGCTTAAGCAATGAAATTGTTTATTCAATTACTCTCAAGTGCAAAATACACGCACTCAGTGAGAAATTGTGTTTTGACAACGTATCACGACCACAGTACTGCAAACCATATGCTAATTTAAGACAGACTTGTTTTAATCTCTATTTACCATGCGGCGTTGCATTTTATTTGTGGTTGCTCCGAGAACAAGGTTGCTTATCAATAAGGTTTGTGTACGCAATATTGTGCTAGTTACCATTTGCACTTTTTTTTAGCATCCAGTTGGTTTATGTCCAAAATGTATACAAAAGGATTTCAATATTCATTCGATTGTAAAACCTCCTTACCAACGATGTCTAGGTATAATTATTAAATGAACGATTTTTTGGATTAAAATGTGTCCTACTATTAATTTGCTTAAATTTTGTTAAATGTGGGTGGAAAAGAGGGTTTTTTATCAATGTCCGTTAATATAATTGACGTCAGAAACATTATACTACATAAGAAAGGATAGAAAGTTAAACACCCAGTTGATTCATTCAATTCATCCTCATGTAGATCGTCTGGATTGGTACTTGGCTCAACTAGTGCATTTTTTATACTCCCTGCAATTTGCACTAATAGATTTAAATGTCCGTTCGATTTACGGCCTGGTAAAAACAATCATTGAATTGAATCGATTCTTAAGCCTAACAGGAAATTGTTTATTCACTTCTGTTGCTGCATATTGGAACAATGCGACTACCCAAGCAACTTTTTATCTGTGCACTCTATGCAGAATGGAAACATGCAAGTAAAGATAAATACAATGATTCTGTCATTCTTTTTGTCCTGTGAAAAATTTGCAAGGAAACATGTCAACGTTTTATAAGATAATACACGACTGGTGTAATAAGGTAAAAGTCGCTTTAGTTAAACTTGGTTTCCATTTATTTGCCTTACTTCTGATTGCTGAAGATGTCTTCATTGCAAAAAAGCTTTGTTCGAGTTCTACACATATAATTCTGGGGATTAACTAAGGAAAGCGATCTTTTGTTTTTGTAATGTTCTTCAGTTTCCGGAACGACCTCATCACTTGCCCCAAATGCTATTTTCTGGCACTTCTTTGTGAGGTTTGCGAATAGATAATAGTTCAGAAGACAGAGGATGAAGTGTGGAGAGTACGGTATCTGAGGCAGCTATTCGAACTACACTTCCTGCAATATTGCCATGGCAACCATCAACTGCAGACATAATGGTGAGTAAATACGCTACGTATTTACAAAAAAAGTTTTTGGCGGATACACTTTGGAATATTAACTGCGTCTTGCAACTCCATGATATTTTCGATGTCTTCTGGTGTACCCACTTTCACGGTCGGCATTAAACCCGTATCCGTACGATCGTTCGTTTAAAATCACTGGATCATCGATAAGAAGGAGAAGAGTTGTTGTAAAACTTTCCAAGCTAATGCTAAGTTCGAAAGGCGTTTCATCCCAATGGAAAGTGTGGGAATTACCCAAAGGCAGAAAAGTCGGTTTTTTCATTCTTCAGAAAGTAACCGTCACTATGATTAAATGATGGAAACCATATAAAAGGTAGATATTTCTTTCGAGTTGTCTTTCAAGGTGCCATTCGAGATGTCGCTCGAGATGTTGTTCGAGCGTTGGTCGAACATGGCAGAGGTGTTTCGCTAGTAACGATATTTATGAGGCGGGAATTATTGATCGATGTGCTATCTAATTAGAAGTTGAAGGATATTCTTTTGTGGTCTGTACTTACTGCCTCATGTGTAGATAGAGTAGAATAGGATCAAATGATGAGCATCGACGATTCGACTTGAACGTGACTATAATTATTTTATTTGCAATTTGCTGCAATCCATCAAGTTGCCTTTGTCGCTAAACATCGTCTAGTGGCCGTCAAGCCAGTCAACAACAGCCGAGTACATGTGGATGATGACAGGAAGTACTTGAGCACACGAGCATGACGTGATGCAATGGAAAAACTTACGGCAACGTAATCTAAGTAATGAAACGCATCAGCAAATCTTCTTGGACTCATTTCGTTTTCGAAGCAATTTGATGATGAATTTGCAACATTGTTATCGTGTTGTCTTCCGCAGACGAAAGCATATGCTTGCACATTAAATTATTAACGTACGCATATCCAAATAGTTATATGTGTTCTGTGAACGAAAATTTATGAAAAATAATTAGAAAACTTGTATTTGCTTGAGAGCAAATCTGAAGACATATCAGACAGACAGATCCAGGTAAGCATGACACACATTTTGAGAAAATGTGGAAAAATAATAAATTTTTATGTTAGTTAAGGGCACGTCGATGTATATTCGTTTTTTACCCAAGTTTTAGGAGAGGCAGTAGTAGGTAACAACTAGAGCTTTTCCTTTGTTATTGTATTGCCCTTCGCCTTATTATATAATGCGGGGGTATAAAATGTTTGACTTATTTATTTTGTCCCGAGGATTTCGCTCAGCTGTTTCCCAGGTGTCCTCACCAGAAATTTATAATAATTCTTGGTATACTTCGATAAAAGTAAAGGCTGATCATCTGGTTTGTTGTTCGTGGGTGTGATTTTGCAATAACGTTCTGTGGACGGGATTCTATTTGATTAGAGGAAACAGATTGGCTTCTATGTTCAGATTTAAATCGTGTAATTAAGAATCGTAAATAAATTACGCAAAGGTTTTCTCCTGTCAGAAAAGATAGTTCATATTATTGTTTGAGAATATCTTGGATTCAAGTACCGGCTACACTTTGATGGAAAAAGTATGAGTTTAGCGCGGACGTCTGATGTCGCTGGCTGAAAGAAGACGGAAACAGTCTGTCCTTCGACTCGAACCACATTGGAAGTCGTCTGATTTGCATTGCTTGCAAGGTTATCTCTTCCAATCGTATCGTATCTTAATTGGGAGACGAATGTTATGTGACGTTAAGACGAGGAACGACTTTGAGTCCTTACAGTATATGTAATAGGTGCTTGCATGTAACCCTCACAGTATATGGAATAGGTGCTTGCATGTATTTTGATCAGCCGCATCTATTGGTGAACATGATAAAGTAATGCGAAGTATGAATGTAAACAGCGATGATTTTGACATTTTTTTTGCATAAAATAATGGTTTTCCGTTTAGTACTATGGAGTTATTCAGTGTATGCAGACGCTGACCATGAAATTTTGCATTTGGACATTCATTGTTTTTGGGGTTTGATTTGAAGAAATCTGTTACCGAATCCGAGCAGACGCTTTTAGAAGCGTGTGGTGACGCTGTTGCACCATATACCAATTGTCGGTTTTGATTTCGATGGTTTAAAAGGGGTGGATTTTGCTGTCAATGAAAAAGAACGGTCTGGAGGGCCACAAAAGTTCGAAGACAATGAATTGCGGACGAAAACCGAGCTCAAATCCTCAAAAAACTCTTCAACTGTTCAGCAGTTGATAGATCAACTGTCTCTAGACATTTACATGCGATGGGAAAGATCCACAAAAGGGAAAATGGCTACCACACGAATCGACTGAAAATGCTATTTCGAACCGTTATTGCTTGCCAGGTCAAAAAAGAAGAGTTTTCTATTGGATATTGAACGCAAAGAAAAGTGAATCTTCTACGACAATCGTAAGAGCAAAAAGTCATGGGTTAGTTCGGGAGAGTCCGCCACATCGACACCAACGCCGAATATTCATGGCCACAATGTCTTGCTACGCGTATGATGGGATCAGCAGCGTGCAGTGCATTACGAGCTACTAAAACCGAATGAAAAAGATCAGCAGTAGCGGTTAATAGGGGCAAAAACGGGATTGCGTTCAGTTTGCGCTCCACTGCGCGCTTATCCTCTGACCAATTTGGCCGATTTTCAGTACGAATCTGCGCGTAAAAACTTCCTATGTTTGTATTTGAAGTCGATTTTTGCGACCAAGAGAGTGCCGACAATAAACACCGCAGAGACATATAGACGCACAGACGGACAGACGTGGCTAAATCAACTTTATAGAGTCTCCGAAAGTTTCCTTTGAGTGTTGCATACATTATGGAAAAAAACAAAGGGAGTATGCGCCTCTCTGACAGCGGTGGGTATAACAAAGAATAAGGAAGGAAAAAGGAACTAACTAAAGAAAAATTATTATTATTCATTATTTGTGTGTTTAGTTTAAATAATTTAATTTTAATTTTTAATATTGCAATTACTTGTTAACACCCAACGAACGAATGCATTCGATGACCCAATCCCAATTTTAAACCTCATTATTCATTAGTTAGCTTTAACTTTTTTAGATTTTAATTTTCTTCTGTTTTGAATAAAAACAATTTATATACGTAATATATACAATAAAAAAATAAATAAATAATATGTGTTGTAATTAAGTGCGGTAATACTTTCCCTTCATGCCCCTGGGCAGCGTGGTGGGCCGAGTATAGGAGAATGTCAGACCGCTTGAGAAGGTAATCTACTGATTATTCTTTTTCTGTTCGTCCGTCTTAATTGTGCAACACTCTTAGATTATATATGTAGGGTTAGTAAGATAAGGACAACTAGAATTACTTGAACCATCCCAGTTGGCGACAAGCTAGTCCACAATGTGTGAGTGTCTCATTATTGTTGTCTTTTTTTGGTCAATTAAATAACCAAACTAAACTACAAAATGCTAAATATATTGTTTCTAGAACTTATAGCATAGACCATAGAACTGTCCTTCCAAGTGTAAATATTGCCTCTCTTTCTCTTTTTTTGAGGTTTTTATGCTACAGCCTGCCTGTTTTGCAATATCCGGTTAGCGTCGCCTTCAATGCACAATCGGGTACTAATATCCATTTTTCAAATTTTAACGATTTTTAGAATACTAGATATACCGTAATTAAAAATGAATATAGCAATGTCAGTCGCTGTGTCCAAGACATTTTGCTTACAGAAAATTCCGATATATCAAGGAACCCTTTCTTTGTGGGCAATGCATTATTTTTTATAAATAGAGATGGACGGAAGCAAGGTATGGACTCCCGGTATATTCCTTTAAATGGAAGATTTGTCTTAAAGCCCAAGTAACTCTCTTTTTCGTGTTAAGTTTGCTGCAGACATGTTCACAATCTCTCTCACTATGCCCGTGTCAAGTTTAAGGTTCATGGTTCAGTTCAAACAGGAATGGGATTTTGACCGAAAGGTACCAAATCAAAAATGTCGTCCCGTAGGTTGAGCATAAAAGTATATCGACGAATCTGAATTAAGAGCAAAAATATCATTTAATCTACCGTTTAGTTTAGAGAATGATGATAGGATTTTTTAAGTGATCGATAGGTGTTTGAATGAAAAAGTTCAATATTTTTATTAATAAGAAATTAATTTACCAAAAAAATTCTACAATCTTCTATTTCTCTACAGAATTTCACACTAGAGATACGGCACAAAAAGTGGGAATAAAAGCAATAAGGAAAATTATTTGGGTAATGCCACGTGTTAAACAAAAACGCATTTAAAAGCATTCAAGTGTTCCCCGTATACTCCCCGTCATACAATTGTTTTCGAAAAATCAAATTCCAAAATATTCCATCCCCGCAATTGTCTTTCTATGTTATTCTTGACTATTTAAGGAGTCATTCGAGTCAATAAAAAAAAAAGAAATTGATTTTCTGAAAAATCTACTCCGGTCTTATCGTTTAATCTAATTCAGAAAATGGTTCTGAATCGATTACTTTAACAAAAAGTGTTGGGTTTCTCTCAAGGGCTTCTCTCTGGGCTTAGCCCAGAAGGCGTGCACACTACAGCTAATTATTAACGAATCTGTCGGCGAGTCTGCTTTGAGTAAAAAACATTTTTTATAAGTGGTACAAGTTCTTCACAGGAAGCCGAGAAGATGGCAATGACGATGCCCGCCCAGGGCGCCCCGGCACGTCAACAAACAATAAAAACGTTGAAGCAGTGAAGAAACTTATGTTTTGGAGAATCGTCGAATCACTCTTAGATTAGTTGCTGAGGATATCGTCATAGCGATTGGCTGGTCCATGCACTTTTATCGAATGTTTTGGACATGAAACGTCATGTATGTTGCATCACGATAATGCTCCAACTCTGTGTTTGTTCGTAAGTTTTTGGCCGAAAACAACATCGCAATCATGCCTCGACCATCGTGTTCATCGAACTTGGCTCCCTGCGAGTTTTTTCTGCTTCGAAAACTGAAAAGATCCATGAAAGGACGGAATTTTGCCACGATTAGGGAGATAAAGAGGGCATTGCCACCAGGGGCCCACGGCCATACCAAAAGCTGGCACCACTCTTTTCGACCTCGTAGACCTGGTAGATTGATTAGATTAACTCTAGAATGTTAAACGATAAGAAAGAGCTCTGTAGCGAAAAGCTTTTGCAAACATAATTGTGATTGGAACGAATTAAGAACTGAATGAATCGATCCTCGGATTAAGATTTTGCATATAATTTAAAAAGCGCATAATTTATTGATGGTATTGATAATCAATCGACTATGTTAAGGCACCGCCATCTTTTCAATATGCATTAAGAAAGGAGTCCGTGCAAAGCTCGAGGAAAGTTTAAGATTTTCTTTATTAATTACGCGTGTGTGTGTGTATCCGTTTTTCAATAGTTTTTCAAATCATTTAAAAGCAAAGCCTTTGAAGCCTTTTCTAAACTTATCGCATACCTTGTAAATAAGTATTTTTTTTTTTTTTGTAGGACGCATAAACGCTTATATATGTATTTCTATGTATGTAGCGAGTGTTTTATTTATGTTCATAACACCTTTTTAATGAGGTTTTCCTCGCACTTTTCTTTCTCTCTTCGTCTAAAGGAAAGGTATCTTGAGAAATTTTCAATTAAAATGATATGCGCATAAAAATAAACTTTTTTTTCTATTCACATATATATACATATACATATACAATATACATATGTATGCATACATACGTGAGAATGTATGCACCTTCTCACACAAGAAGACTGAGACACATCCCTTGGTGTATTAAAAAAAAAAAAAAAAAAAGACAAGAAAGTAATTTCAAGTGTAAAACTTAACCTTCACCAAGTCAGCAAATACTTGAAGCAAACGCTGTCGGAATATTAACGAAACCCTCTTTGTCATTATAAGGGTAAATGCGAAGACATAAACCTTTGTGTGCAATGTAACTAAATAGATGATGTAATTAAATTGCAAAAGAATAACATACTCACACTTACACACTTACTTCTATATACAAAAGGAATTTTTTTTAATATTTCCATAATTTTTACTTTCACTTGAAAAGAAAGCTACAAACAAATTGTGATAACCGAATGTACTCACTCGCGTCATGCCTGGGTTAGTTTGTCTGCACAGGCCCATATGCAATAAAAAGGATTCCTAATAATCGTAATTGAAGACTCGTCACTCGTTATTTTTATTCATATAGGAAAACAAGTAAAACATTCTAGTCGACGACGGTCCACGATTAAATATTATTTGAAGAATTATGTACTTAAGTCCAGATATTTTTGTTATTAGCCAAAAAAAAAAAAAATTAGGGAAAGTATGTAAAAACAGCAAAGCGCGACGCAGGTCACCATTTAACAGTGGGCCGTAGTAAGGGCTTTTCAAAATAAGGCCTTGTATGGGAAGTGGTCGAAAAAGTGATTCGATCCGCACTATTTTCTATCCTATCTCAAATCCCTGTGGACGTTGCATGCATCCGCATATACCACAAGTGGTGTCGGTGACTGATAGTCTCCTCAATAATTGTTAACCACTTTAAGCGTATTAAGCTTGTGCGAATGCATGTAATATAACAATTAGAAGCGCTTGATAGATAGATCCACCTCTTATTATACCGACAAGCTTGTCTTTTGGTTTAATGTCTGTCCATGTAAGCGTTTGCTCAACTTATAGGTCGTAAATTTGAGAGATATTTTGCCGCTTTTACGAAATTTATTGAGATAGGCACACCTTTTGTTATATCGATCGATAAATCTTGTCTGTCCGTCTGTCCGTTTTGTTTTCTTGTTTACAAGCCTGTTATTTTTGAGTTATTTTAATGAAATTTGTTACACTGACGTGCTTTGGCCCAAGGATGAAGACTATTGAGAATGGATTTGGGTAATCTTTTGAACCCGCCTCGTTGTTACGTTGCTTTTTATGTAATAAAAGGTCTAATGTTTAATATTGTATTATGATATTTCTGCAAGAGAATAATATGACATGACATAAAATTTAACTGAACCAAATTTCAACGACGTGAGCGTACCTACTCGGACTCAATTCCATTAGGGGCTCTCATGAATAGTTGGCCGTTCACAGGAATCTGCTTGTTGGATTTCATTCCATGTAAGGGTCTTCATAAATATTAAGCCCTTTCGCGAAACACATTAATGCTTTATGAAGAAAATTCGTCTATAATAGTAATTGGACATAAAAATTAATTGGTAGTAATTCGAATCACGTCGACATATCCCTTGGACCACATTTCATATAAGGGTTCTCGCAAACAATGAACGTTTTAGTAAAATATTAATACTTGATGAGTGAAATTGATCCATGATAACGATTTGGCATAAAAATTAACTGAACCATATTTGAACCATATAGAACTGATTAAAATTGGTCCATAACAGTAATTTGACAAAAATGAATCTTAGGGAGTTCTAGAGCCCATCATATGTATGGGTTCTTGAAATTCGGTGAAAAATACTAAAATCTTTGAGAAATAAATTAAAATTTGCTAAATCTGGATCACGTCAGTCGACTTTTGCAATTTCGCGAGAATGGTGCCTTCACCTGAAGCCATGCATAGTTTTTAGTGTTTTATTACGAAAATGAATGAGTGATTGTATTAAGCGAAATGATGTAGAGTATGTGGTAAGCCGGCCTTACCCGATTATAATGTTCTTCTTTATTTTATTAAAATTCAAACCAAAATCCATTAAAACTATGTTTTGTTGTAAATACTGCGCTTACACCCTTACAATTCTCTTCATTCACTTTTTACATTCTCTGTGACATCGCATATTGTAGGAAAAACTTCACACTCACCATTGTAATGGCATTAATTTGCAACAGTTTACGTTGTTGGTTTTCTTCTTTTCTATCCTTTTGCTTTAGAAAAAGATTTTAAAACGCAAAAAATATTCATATGTAAATAATCTAATGACTGTGGCACGCACGTGTGCAAATATGTTCCGTTTATTTGATTGCGGTTTCATGTTTGTTGTACGTTTGTGTTACGGACACTTTCATCTGGATTACTGAAGTAAACATTAGGAAACAACGTAGGAGTAGTAGTTATTCTATTAAATTATAGTATGAGTTGAACTTGAACGTTTTCCGTTGTCCTCCTTCTCTCTCATCATCTCTCTCTCTCTCCCCCTCTTCGTTATATTATCTGACGCTTATTCAAGCGGCAACTAAACATAAAATGTTCTCTTAATATTTTAACATTTTAGTAAGTCGTTCATAGAGCATAGAGTTTGTTGTTGTTGCCCTTCACTAAAACTTTCCCTTGTATCATTCTAACGAAATTGCTTTTTATTCATTCATTTAACCACTTAAACGAAAAGCAAATAAATAACTGTGTGTTTACCCCATAAACTAAAAGTTAAAATAAATTTAAATTTTTTGAGTAAATTTCTCATAACAATTTGTTTGTGGTATTGTGGTACCAGAAATTAAACCTGAATATATATATATATGTAAACACCGGATATTAAAAACAAAGGTAGACATTAAGTTTAGCTTACAACGAATATTGTTCACAGCACTTTCTAGTACATTTTGTTTTATAATTTTTTACATCCCGGAAGCATGTCCACCAAGTGATGATCATTATTTACAAATAGGTTTATATATATACATATATATATATATATATATATATATATATGTAAATTTGGCAGTCCATATAGCAGGAGAGATAACTCACAATGTCTCTTTTGTCGAAGCCTTTCGCTCGTGTAGCACATAAGCTCTTAACCAAGAAATGTCTTGCTATTAATTAACTTTACGCCCTGCCCCACTTGTGGTACAGTGGTAGATTAAGTTTGTATTAAGTTTGTACCATTCATTGTACTGATCACAAAGTGGTTTTGAATCGGTCTAAGCTTGTTCGTCCGTCTGGCCGTCTTGTATGCCTGTGTTCATTTTTAAGATATTTTGATGAAATTTAGTATTAGAAAACGCTTCGAATCGAAATGGTTTTTCGAACACTTCCCAAACAACGCCGTATTTTGAAAAGTCTTTATATGAACAATTGTACTAAGCGAAATGATGCGGGATATTTAATGGTGGGCCGTGACGCAATGTAATTTTTTATTTGTTCAGCATGAGCTGAAGCTCAGGGGTCCGTGTTTTCTTGCTGCAGAAAGAGATCAAGCAGGAAAGTCGACGGGCTCCTTGTTTCCTTACCGCACGAAAAAAAAATGGGGAAAATTCTATACGACTCGACAATACTCTTGCATAGATCGCCACGTGCGAGACATATTCTACAGATATGTTCACCTTCAGCGCTAAATGCAATGAAAGCGTTTGCATGGTGCCTCGTCTGCTCATATGTTAAAGGATTGCATTGTTCTTTGTTGGCTTAGTTCATCTTAACTCAACATCCAAAAAAAAAAAAGGAAAAAAATTTCATTGTTCGTGTTTATGCGTAGTTGGACATACAGCTGGCATTGCATTGCTGGGGTAATAATCACATAAAAAAGTATTTACACGATGCAAAAGCATTTATTGCGTTCATCGCTTAAGTTGGCTTACCATTAACTGACGTCTTTGTTAAAGATTTTCATTTTGTGGTTCATTCGATACGAATGATCAAAGCAATCGGACTCTCCTCCGGTCTTTCAGTTTTTACCCAAAATACATTGCAGACATCAATTTAAGAAACTTGTGAATTGATTTGATATTAGGTCGAGTCACAAGTAATTTCCGTTTTTTTATCGGATATTTATTTCGCTTTCATTGAATAACAAAATTTTCTGTATTTATTATGCATTCGCCACTATTATGTATGTATGACCTTCTCCCATCTTCCTGCCAATTTATCAATTCCTTCCTTGTAAAATGTGGTTGGTTTGGAATGGAAGAAATTTCACGACAGCCTGACTGACTTTCTGTTCAGAATTGAAGATTTTTCCATTCACAAAGTTTTGTAAGGAACAGAAAAGGCAGTAGTCTGTGGTGGCAAGATCCCGGGAGTAAGGGGAGTGTGGTAAAACTGACCATCCAAGCTTAAGAACTTTTTCTTGAGCCATTCTTGCTATGGTTGCGCATGATCGTGTAGATGAATGACCTTTTGTGATTGACGAGTATAGGAGGCTTTTCATGGAGTTTGTCCTGCATTCTTTATAGCTGCTGGACGTATCTGTCCGCAGTAATCATGTTCAACCTTGTTGCGATACCTCTTGTTGATTGCCGTGGATTTTGTTCCAATAATGCCTTTAAAAGGTTGTCGCTAAAGTCGGAAAGATGTCGTGACATCGGTTCGTATTTTAAGGTTGTATCTCCAGAACGAAATCTTGTAAACCAATTTCTAACTGCCCGATTAGTTATCAATCGTTCACCGTATACGCTGCATTTTTTTTCAGCTTTCGCTTTAGCGGTGTTGCCTTGTTGAAATTCCCAAAGCATTACTCGTCGAATATGCACTCTTTGACTCTCCATTTCGAAGGTTAAGACAAACAGTTGAATATAAGATGCATCACATAAAACATTCGATAGAGGACTAACTAAATCCTCATCTATACTGTGATAATAAAAACTCGTTTGTTTCGGGTAAATACGAAAAATACAATTCTACCCACGTGCATCAGAAGTTACTTAGGACTCGACCTTATAAATTAATTATTCTATACAGGTTTAAAGATTACAGTAACTAACCTTTGTTGGGCAAACGAAGAAAAAATATCAATGGGTAAATGGAGCAAACATTTTCATCTCGACGATTTTGTAAAGGGCCGTCCAGCTTGGCCAGCGCAGATTCTAAATTACGATAAAAACAAGTAAATTGATTTCTCCTACGAAACTGGTAAAGACGTATATATGCAGGTAGCAGATTTGTTCCATGACTTGCCGGAGAAAAGCATGAAGCGTAAAATTTTTCACTAAGCATTAAAACAACTAGAAGTCGCCTTAAGTGGGGAGAACATAGTCCGTAAAACGATACGTGACGTAGTGAGTATGAAGTTTTTGAGTGAAATTACAACGAATACCATTGCAGTCAGTACAGCCGATGAAGGCGAATCTGTTTAAACACAAACTACTAAGCTTGCCAATGAAGATACAAGAACAGAACAGAAACAAGGAGGATGGAAAAGACATGCAACGAAACGGAGAAATTAAACAAAATGATTAAAAGTAGATCTCATTAAATCGAAAGGATTAAAGAAATGCGTTGTCATGAATCCTCCATCATCAGCAACTGATCAACAATCAATTTCTGAACGATTTTTTGGATCAACGATCGAAGAAGGAGATCGTTCATCTGACGAGTGCAGATTAGTGCAGTTGACGCAAGATATAAGATTGTCGACCACTGTTCAAAGATCCTACGAACGATTTTCGTTCGTCAGATGATGCCTTCGAGAAATCGCGTAAAAAATGAACTGAAACCTTACAAAACATGATTAAATTTTCCTGCAACGTAAACAAAGGGCTAAAAGTCGTAAGGAATGACTCTGTACACCCGAAAGAAACAAAAGTTAAGGACATCGTAGCATATTAAATAACATTCTTTATATGAAGAACCCAAGAGCAAAGAGTTTAAAGGCAAATTGTAAAGACCAAGACTTGTTTTAATCACACATTTAAATATATGAGTAACGTAAGTATTTAGCGTAGCTTAAGTGTTCCCAAGGAACATATATATATATATATTTGTGTATATATATATATATATATATATATATATATACATTTTTTTTATATATGTATATATTAGAAACAGGTACTGACAGGAAATGGAACGGCGATGATATCACTTAACCGAATCGATGGCCAATGACAGTCATATTCGAAAACAGCCATAGACATCCTCTTCCCTCTGGATCGAACTATCTACTGTCGAAAGCATAAGACAAAAATCCCTTAACATCCGTAAAAGAATTGCCCGTTGCGCAGACGATTACGTTTTATTTTCTTTAGTTGACCGTTCGAATAGACTGACAATGATAGACGACAAGTCGAAATACATTGCTCTTGTTTCTGTAATCCGAATGCGATCCCGATTATCCGTTTTAAAGCCGATAGTTTAAGAGAATAACTAGATTTCCCCTTTGATTTCTAACTGAGATAATAGTTTTAGTTCTGAGGAAACTTATGATAAAAAATTATACCTAGACGTACGGAGTTACTGAAATAAACTGAATTCTTTATAGCGTGTGTAAAGGAAAGAACGTTGAAGTTGAAGTTGGGAATATAGAGGATAAGGTTAGCGTAAGCTTTGCTTTAGAACCAGAAAGTCTGGAACAGTGGATTAGGGTACACCCTGGTTATGTTTTAATTGGAATGTGTTTTCCGTATGGGAAAAATTTTGAATCTCACGAAAAGCAGAAATGAAAGACTGTTAGGAGTCTTAGAAAATTTTCAATGTCCTTTATTTTGGCTATGCTAGTACAACAGCACTATCCAGAGAAAATCATGTTTTTTTTTTCGAAAGCTATACCCAAATATTTACATGGCTCACGATAACCTCGGACTTCACAGACATAAATATATCAAGTAATCGCATTATTCTTTAATTTTTAAAATAAACCGCCCTTTTGATTGACTTTACATTCACCCATACATATACATATTTTATGCTTATGTAGAAATCCACTTCGCACTCCAATGCAACAGAGAATCGATTGACTATGTCATCATATACAGATTGAGTTGATTCTGCGATGACTTCTCTGCAATGTTTCTCAGACGTAATCTTATAAATTGCTGTGTGTGTGAATAGATTTGCAATTTACAATATAATGACGTTTGGATTATGGTTTACGTATAAGTGCGTCACAATAAAAACTTTTCTCATATATGAGTTTAAAGTAGAGAAACTTGTTTTTTTTTCCCTTTGTTCTAATAAATGCGTTGCGTTGCTCTCTTGACGCAATACAGGAAAATTACTGCCAACAACAGGTTTCCTAGCAAACGTAAACAAAAAAATATGAAATATTGATTTATAAAAAAAAAAGAATCTTCCTCTTCTCTGTGCATGACAACGTGAGTATGATAAAATTTAAATTGATTTTGAATTTGAAATCAACTTTTTTTTTTTTTTTGGTTTTTAAAAAACAGTAAAATAATAAACATTAGCAGAGCTTGAGATTCGTGCAGTTGGAGGCCATTTTGGCTTTAGCGTGTTATTATAACAGTGGAAGTTTCACATTTTGAACGACTAATCAAATCAAGCATTTGAAGGTCCGCTTTAATGCTTTATGAGTTCCATTTTTATAGTAGTTCGGCTAGCATTTAGTAATTGGACACATCTGACAAGAAGTTGAGGAAGTTCCTTGCGCGTTAATGTGTTAACTTGGCCAGAATTCACCTTAATTAGACATTTCTTAAGACCAACGACTTAATCTAGTTAGAATTAAAGTAGAAGTGATCTTAAAACTACGAATATTATAGGTACTGTGGGGTAACGGTCTTACGAGAAATTTACGAACACGAAATTTCATTGTGACATTTTCATGCTAATCCCTTTTTACCTTTGATAAATTCAGCGAATTGTTCTTAATCTTTCCGCGAGGTTCTACCTGCGCCGCCTGAATCTGTATTTGTTTTTACCATTTTTAGAATTTGTTTTCTTAAAATATCGTTTGGCTTTGAAAATCATCAGCACCAGCAATTACGATTATTAGCTTACTTAGATCATTAGGTCACTACATCACTTGTGGTACAATGGTGTATTAAGTTGGTGTGGATGCATGCAATACCCTAAAGGACTTGAAGGAGACTCGCCTTTTATTATACCTATATCTAAGCTATCTAACTAAGCTTGTTTGTCCATCTGTCCGTCTTGATTTTATATGTTCAACATACAGGTCGCAACTATTTGGATAGCTTCATGAAGTTGGGAAGAGCGATGTGCTTTGGTGCAGGGAAGAACCTTATCGAAAATTGTTATGATTGGATCACTTTTCCAGCCACTCCCCCCATATAAATGGTGTTTGGTGGGTGGGCCGTGTTCCACAATGGTGTTTTTACCTGTTTTAATAGCAGTTAAATATTTTCTCGATATAATGTTTTGCAGGTAGTTCCAAGATCTTCATAGCCTTAATAGCTTCGAATGTGAATCTACGAATCCAGAAAAGGTGCAGTCAATCGCAAGGCATGTGTTTAATCATAAGATTTTGGCTGTAATTACAAATTCTTAAGGAATATTTGGTTTGCTACAATTGCAAGAGCAGAGAGAATTTTTGTGCAGAAGATTTCATTTTGATTTAGTCCACGTTGGTTGCATATAGCGATGAAACGAAACTAGAGGATTAACATCAGTGTAACGTGGATAGTAGAAGAGATTGTTTTTTCTTAATTTTTTTCACATATATATTTTTGCGAACCAACTTTTCCAAGCAAATTCGGTTACTATGTTAGCTTGCCGAGTTCCCAAGTGTCCAACATGACTTGTTAGTTGTGTTCCATTTCGAATATAAAGTATTTCAGATTGGGTACACTACGTGTGACGGTGTAACAGTTTTGAATATGTTTTTACAAACAATGTTCGATCGCTAGTTGTGAATGTTGAAGCACTTTCACGTAGCGTGCGATCAATCTGCGCCTGACATAGGTATGGAACAGAGTCACAAAAATGGTCCGATCCAGCCTATAAGATTTTATCAAAATGTCGTGAAAGTTAACGCGGTTAAATACAAGAATAAAGCGATGACTCTTGGACAGATACACCGAAATAGATTCGGAAACTGATCCTATATTGACTGCTATAACGAAAAATGGGTCTATTTTATATCATCATATGCCATCCCCACGCTAAGAGATGTAAGTACTAAACACACAGTCTTCGCCAAAAATTGCAACCAAGAAATAGATAACTAACGTTCGTAAGCATCTATTAGCTGAGATTTTCTTTTTATCCTCTAACAAAATAATCTAAGGATTTTTCTACTTCTAATAAATTTTTAATTTTGTAAAAATATTTTCCATTAACTTTTCAAATAATTGAGACTCTTTTCTCAAGGATAACGCATTCAACAATTTGATTAAGTACTCGTAGACAGTTAATCAAGAGATTCCGTTCTGTTCACTACGTATTCAATTTTCGTGTTCAATTTAAAAAGAAGATGCAATTTTACCGGTATATACGTGCATAGCTTCGCTTAAGTACTTGAATTTCTTGAATGAGAGAACATAACAACAAAAGAAAGGTTTCAATGGATTTGAGTCGAATACTTGGATACCCCTTGACTTACACGCAATAAGTTAATTTTTAAAAAAAAAATCTTAAGCCAAAAGTTGACTACAAGGAGGTGAATAGGGAATAAACAAAGGTCCATAGGCAGTTCCTAAGTAAGTCATGTATGAGGCATTGTTCTGTGTTTAATGCTAGATGCAAAAATAAAAGTTTAGCTCAAAGGTAAAGTAAAAAATATATTATTGAAGGCATTATCCACTGATCGATAGTTGTATGTTTTTTCCATCTTTCTGAGAGAATATGAATTTCGTAATGTCCGTAAGAAAGTCTGGATTTGGAAAGCCACCGAGATAAGAAGAGAATCACTATTCCGACAGTTAAATGGAAGAAAAAATTTCTGGTGAGCAAAGAGAGCGGTAGCACATTTCAGTTCAAAGGTGCTAAACTTTCCGGAACGGGCTTTTCCATATTCAGTTGTGCATTGTCATCCTAGGAAATAACTTTATAGTGATCTTTGGCATACTCATGTCTTGTCTTTGCGCTTGCAGACGGTTTTTGCCTTTTACAGCGAAATCATTATTTTTAAGTTACCCAGGTTTACTGACATGATCGCACCATGCGAAGAAGAACTTTCACTACACCTGCTCCTTGTTTTTCGTTTCTTGATTAAATGCTTAAACAGTTAATACGCTGATGGCCGTTATTTGAAAAAATTGTTTCTGTACGTAAGGAATATAACTCTTTACAAATGTTTGCCAACGTGTAATGTCACCTTTTAGAGAAATCGGTAAAAACTTATTTATGCACATGATATATTTTTCTTTTTCCCTGATCGTTAATTTATAAAAAGTATTTTATGGACAAATTTTATTAATTTTCAATAGCATTTAACATATGAGCAACTTAGCCGATGTATGCAGGATGTTATAGTAATGCCCTATGTCTCTTCTTTATGTGTTGTCGGGAAATTTTGCCCAATTTTTTGACCTTTTAACTCATCGTAGGCGACCGAGTGAACACTAGAAAAGTTTGGGAAAAGTTTGGGAACCAGCGAAATTTCTTATCAGAATTCATTTTCGGTTTTCTCAGTTTTCCTATTCTAGTGCTAATTACTATTTTTACAGTCGGTCATTGCATATAACACCTAATAGGACTTAGACGGGAAGAGAATGCTGCACAGCGCTATAATGTTGGATTATCCCCAGAATATACAAATTATTGTTCTTTTAGCGTATGAATGATGAGCGAAAAAATCCATTTGTTGCTTTTCAGAACAGAGGTGTTCTCAATTTACGTTGCACTGAGAGCGTATTTTTTGACCGATCTGCCCTATTTTGAACATCAAGCTGCGTGACTGAAGGGCCAACATTTTTTCCAAACATGGAGCCGTGATTTTCATTTCTAAGACCAGGATAGACATTACAAAGACGGGCAGACGGACATGCTTAAATCGATTCAGAATTTGCTGCTGATCGAGAACATATAAGCTTTGTGACATTGCTGAAGTTTCCTTTTGGGCCTTACAAATGTTTTGACAAAATGAATACAACTCTTATATAAGACAAAATGAATCGCTCTCTTTGACAGCAAAATACTACAAACATGTTCACTTCCCACAACTTTAAAGAGAACGCAACACTTTCACTATCCACTTGAAAAAGCTACTATCGTCTACTTCCCTGGAAAATACCAGGAAAATGTTTATCATTGACTTTTGACAGATAATTGCGTTTAAGTCGTTTGAGAATTTGATACTAATCAAGAGTATATTTATTTTATAGCATCTTTGAAGCGTCCTTTTGGGTGTTGCGGAAATGTTGACAACATAAATATATCCGCACATTCCCTATAGGGGACGTGAAAGAGTAAAATGAACCTTTTACAAATTTATAATTCTTTTCTATATCATTATTTATTAACATTTGCTTTGGAAGGTAGCTACAACGTTGTTGTTCGGCTGTGGCAGGCGACTCCATGTAATTCTTTATATCCGCTTCATATATACCAAGGGCTGACTCCATGTAATTCTTTACTGCTTTTTCTTATATGCTAAGGATTGAACATAGCCAGCGAACCAAGCAGTTCATCCACCGATGGCCACATAATAAAATTTGTATGTTCTATGAAATTCCTAAGGTCAACTATTCCGTTTCTATTTTGGGCTTTGACAGTCCATGAGAGAAGAGGCCTTGAGAAAAGGCGTTATATTTATACGATCAAGCTTTCATTAACACACATCCGGCAATTTTCCAATTTTTCAGCATACAGTTGTGGCTCCAATGAAAACTTACTTCGTTCAGGAGCCAGTTAATAAAATATCCTTTATATTTAAAGGATTTGGTGACTTGACGTTGCAAACGTAAAATCAGGCTAAGTTTGCATCCGGTTGATAAGTGCAGGAACAAAAATTGACGACAGATTTTGTAGATGTGCACGTAATTACACATACGCACAAAGGCCGACATACTATATATGATACAAGTAAATTAACACATCCTCATTTCGACGCATCCGATGCCAGAGCAACTATAAATTTGTTTTCATGTCATCAGAGCAGATGATGTATCTTATGAGTTGTCCTGGAATGACGGGAGAGAATGTTAAGGAAAATGTTCACATCTCGCAGTGCATGTATGGTATAAGGATGCATATAAATATACGTAAAAGTACCTGCTGCATGTGGACACAAAAACATATACACACATGCACATACACATACTTGTATAAAGATTATACGTTATTGTTATACAGTCTCGTTGTTAACAACGACTTGTTGTTCGACAAAATAACCAAACATTGCTTGAGCATGAAGTATACGTGCATGAACAGGCATGCAAACATTGATTTTTGATAACCCAGATGTATGCTATACAATATATCTACACAACATTTATGCAACAAGCAGTGTGTACATAATGTATGCACACATTTACATTTTTCACTTTATAGAAAACATTCATTTAAACGGGAAGCTTTAGTTTGTGCAGCAAAAGAAATATTAAAATATTTAATTTTACATAATTTTTTTTATACTTTTTTTTTTATAAATATTAAAAATTAAAGCATAATCTAGTCAACAAAAACTTAACGAAACACTGAAAGTCGTATCACAAACATATATGTTGTTGTTCTTTATTTATTGAGGCAGACAAAAAACGTAGTAAATATTTTTTTTTTTTGTGGTTTCTGTTGCGCTAAAATATCAATTTTTTTTTTTTAACGCACTTATGTATGCATACAATGGTCTACTTCGTTCCTAATAGTTGCGATATGGGCTCATTGCAGTGAAAATCATGTCATTTTATGGGGTTAGTGCTTGTGACATGTTGTTGTTTTAGCTGATGTTGATAGCAAATGGTTAAGCTAACGTGATGTGACAGCAACCACATGTGACCGCAAAGGCAAAATCATTTCACAGGCAAGACACTGGAAAATTAAGCGTTTTTATATATATACATAAAAAACGAGACGACAAGGACAGTTTTTTAACATCTTTATATTTTACTTTGACTTTTTTTTTTTTTTTTTTTTTAAAGAGAATAAAACTAATAAATAATAACAAATTTAACAAATACACTTTAAAGCAACTAAAACAATCAACAGTTAAGGCACGACTGTGCTTTTTTATACTACACAAGTTCCTTTGAGTTCTTGCAAAACTTTTGGAAAATTTTCAATGCCTTAGTAAATTTGTTATCCGTTAAGCATGTAAGATACGTAGTTGAAATTTCTTCTGCTCGAAGGATTTTGTTCAGAATCATTAATTATTTTGTCTCGTGATAAGCCGATAAAAGGTGATGGCGTAAAACTTGTGGTACAAGGGAACATTTAGTTTCTGCCAGTATATGCAACCCCTAGAAAGACTTGAGGTAGACCTACCTTTCATTACACCGATCGATTAATTCTGTCAGTCCCTCTGTCCGTCTTGTTTTCTTGCTTACAGGCCGCAATAGTTGACTTATTTTGATCAAATTTCATACACTGTCGTGTTTTGACCCAAGGACGAATGCTACTGACAATCGTTCGGGTTCGACCACCTTTTCGACCATTTCCCATATAACTTCGTATTGTGAAAAGTCATTACATAAATAATCGTAGGACGGTGTAGGGTATTTACTGTGGCCAACTACAAGGTTTTTGCTTATATTTTTTTTTCTGACTGTTCTTTAGAAAATTTCCACTAAGATTAAAATGTCAACGTAGCTTATATCGTCAGGGATGACTGAAGCGTCATTTGTTTGTTACGTGAATTGAAATTGTAAACTTCTCCTTCATTTTAAATAGAGACAACTTTCTTTCAGTTTCCTTAAGCGGTTTGCAAAACATTAATCTAATCTAGTAAGCTTTAAATGAGACAATTATTGCTTGATTTGATTTGAATTAGCGAAGTATTCAGCCAAGTATTGAAAAGCGCAAGTAATTACATTAATTTAAGCCTTTTGGCGTTGTAATACCTTTCATGTAATCTTCGCGGATGCTATAAAATCACGACGTTATCTTTTTTTGTGGGTGGTAGTAGCGTCTTTAACAGAGTTTCACGTCAACTTGTTTAGTTGTTACAGAATTACAAGTATTTTTGCAAACATACGAAGGTGAGTTTTTCGATTTTTATATGATCCCTATACGTGTAATACTGTGTGTGTGCTCAAATCGGTGGTTTTATCTCTTCACCGATTAAGCTCTCATTATAGATTAGTTAGTCGCGACTTGCATACACTTGGCTAGGCTTGGGCTCTATTTTTACTATGTCTGTGAAACAATGATCTTTGACTAAAAGGACGTTATGGAATGAATCATACCAGGAGATGCGGTTTGGTTGCACGCGTATGAATCGGGAATAAATGACTAGTCAAGCGAAATCACGCGAAATCCAAACCAAGACCGATGGAACCGAGTCAAGGTCGCTGGAAACTCATGATCAGATCGACAATTTTCGACGAGTATCACGATATTATGCATTATGTATTTCTTCCAATAGACTAACTTAGTACAAAGGAGTATTATATTACTGTTATGGAAATAATGATGGTTGAGGGATTTTGAAGAATAAATAAATATTTTTTCATTTCAAAAACAAAAAATTCTTGGAATCCTTGGATCACGCTAAGTGTATGCGTTGAGGAATCTCTAAAACAAACCCATTTAAATCAACCATTGCACAGCTTAAGGGGGAAGAGTGATTTCAACTTAATTAAATCATGACTATTTTCATAGTTTAATGCCAAGGGTCTCTTTGTGTTCTACAGAATCAAACGAAACAAGCGTCTTGCAGAACCAAGACAGCCGGACTCTTCGATGCCAATACAAATATTCAATTATTTTTTTTCAAGGCAAAAGTTTTCAACGCTAACAAGATTTTTCTAAAATTTTAAACAACAACAATTTAAATCAAGCATAGAAGCCGGACGGAATGACTCTATGCAGACTAAGAAGCTTAACGTAATCTATGATCGACCAAAACAAGTGACAAAGCACAAGTTTTGAAAAAATGTTAGGTCTTTCCTAAATTCTGGGCGCTTTGATTCTGGTGTATATATGGTAAGCAGATACATCTCAGATCACTACTTGCTTCGGTCCATTAATTATTAAGGTATTGACATTTTAACTTTTTCCGTTTTAGGTTTAAGCTATGTTAGGTATATTCATAGCTAAGATCCAAAATATAAGCCCAGATGGTCCAAATTTGGTACAGTTAATTTTTTTTATCATAAATTGCTATTATGATCTAATTTTCATCATGAAACCTTGAAAATTAGACTTTTTTGTCATATGAACTTCAGTTTTCGTTATATGAGAGGGGGTTAAAAAAATTTCTCGAGCCCGTCCAAAGTTTTCATACCAATTTAGAATGCTGAAATACTACCACTTAGTCCCTTTCTTCAAGAAATTTTGAAAATAGGGCGTTATAAAGGAAGTGGTCGGAAAAGTGGAGCAATCTAAACCATTTTCAATAGATTTTCAGACTTAGATCGATTTAGAAGCATTTTTTGAATAAATAATAAAAGGTGGGACTGTCTAAAACGCTCTTCATGCTACATATATCCTCACAAACAAGTTAACCAGTCTTAAACCTCTGTTTGGGACCAAATCGATTTTGGTCATCGCAATATCCATAGAGTAACCGTAAAACTACCTATAATACAATCATATATAAATTCATCAGAATGTTTAAATCCCTGTATAATGTAGCTTTCAGTTCAATAATTAATCGAAAATAATATCGATGAAAATTATATAGTATTAATACCCCACTTGTAACACTTATAATAATAAAAAAAGTAAACAGTTTAGTTAACAGCACTACCATTACGTTAGCCATGAAGAATGATGAAAAACTTATTAATAAAATAATAAAATATTTAACGATAACATGTAAGCATCTCAACTGCCATGAGTATCGAAAATTCGCCCTAAGCCAAATGAAATTATATTGTGTGGCAGTCTTAATTGCGTACATTAAGCAACAACAATGTTACATAATCACTTCGATCATCTATTGAGACTAATAATAATCGTTAAATTGTTTACATAAAACACAGAAGGGAGAAAAGACTTCATAATTATTCCTACATTGAGACGAAAGAAGTGGAAGAAAATTTCTTGAAATTCTTAATGGAATAGTAAAATCTAGCGCAAAAGTGGTGACGAAACGTCGTCTTGAATAAGTCTCAATAAAAAGCCCATTCCAAGAGTCAATCTTTCATGTTCGGGCCTAGGTAAATTGATCGATGCTCCTGTTAGTAGCCCACACTAATCCCCGCAAGGCAAACAGGAGAAATTATTTTTGGATTGATTCAATCATTCCGATATAGTGGGGCCCAATATAATGGGAGAGCAAACAACAAAGGCAAATTCAGCTAGGGGTATCACCTTTCGTTACATTAGGGTCCTTAAGGTCCTTCTACTACCTCTTCATAAAACCAAAGGCCCATTTAATCTTACACATTATCGATTTCACCTGGAGATTAAGTTTAGTTTACCATCGACAACTACACCAAGATCATTAAACGACGAAATCGATTCCAAAGGCTCTCCATATAAATTATAATTGAAAGTGATGGATGGCCTCCCACTAAAGGACACAAATTTTCATTTAATGCCATTCCATTTGCCTTACACCACCCACCCAATAAAAATAAATGAGATTCAAGGCGACGGAAACCTTCAAAATTCTGAGAAGAATGAGAAAGCTTCACATCGCTTGCACACATTAGTACACCAGCATGTTGCATTGTGTTAGGGAGATCATTTGTAAATAGGCAAAGCAAAAGCGGATTTAGATGGCTTCCCTTAGGTACCCCGGATTTCACTAACATACGCTCAGAACGATACAATTTAAATAAAACTCTCTGGAAACGATACGTAAGAAGATTTTGCAAGGCTAGGGTTGAAACCAATTTTTTTTTAACTTTAAAAATACTTTGTGTGGAGTTTACTTGTATTGTAGAAGACCAGCTAATCGCAGAAAGTAGTAAGCCGCGGCTAGATATTCTTCTTGCCTTGTAACATGATATTAACGTGATTATGACCCGGCAAATGCGACCATTAATTATATTATACCACTTTGCTTAGTGCAATGCAAGAAATTTTAACCATATAAAAATGGTTTCTTGGAAAACTCTCAGTATCGTTCAAATTGGCTCAGCACAATGTGCTCTCATAATTTCCAATTTCAATTTCTTTCATTAAATACAAAAAATTAGATCTTATTGCCATATAAGGACTTAGTTCTCGCGAAAATTTTTATATCCATGTCAGTAGTTGAATTGGTAAGAACCTCGACCACAGAAACAGTGTTTAAGTCTCAAAGCGGTAAAGTTTTTATTTTGGTTGTAATACTATGGAGTGGTCCAGGCATAACACTTACCGATTGGTCACAAACCCACAAGGCGGCGGCCGCTCTTCTATGTTCTATTTCTCTTCCCGCTTCTTCTCGTAGCCGTCAGCATGTTACACGAATAGGGAAACATCGTTTGAGTGCTTGGTCGTATTAAAAAAAAAAAAGAAATATTTGTGATGGGATTCAAAAATGGACTTATCCGATCAATAGCGCAGACATCAGATAGGCAGACTGACGGACGTACTTACTTCGATTAAGAAAATTATTCTGAATCCATTGATACTTATTTATAGTTATATGTCAAGTTTTTTTTAGATTTTGCGTACGTCCGCATGAACTTACTCACCATTATAACAAGTGGTGTAGAAAATAGGAAATATTTTTAAATTCCATACTATAGAGTTTGCAGTGCAATAAAAAGATTTTGAAATGTACTAACATCCGTTTAATCAACACTTTGGTTATCTTTTCGTATTTTTTATGTTTACATAAGATTTTTACTTTTTTACTGCCACGCTTTAGTTAACTAATTTAAAAGTTTCTTTTCTCCTCAAACACCGTTAAAAGCAATCAAAAGCAAATATTTTTCTTCTCAGCAATCAAGAGCAAGAGCACTTTTAAAGTATATTTTAAAAGATTCCTCCTCCATTAACAACTTGAAAGCCATTTAAACATTACTAATTGTTAAGATTATTGGTTGAGAATATTTATGAGTTCATGAAATTCAAGGCAGGTCCACGTTTTTAAGAGTTTTTTACAAAAATTTTGTGGGAAGGAAACGGCTTGATTGATGAAATCTTCTTTTAATTGAAACGGTATTTCTTGTCACATTTCATTCTAAAAATGATGTCATATACATGATGGTCTCTGAACTTTTGTAAAATTGCAATCCTGGGACACAATTTTGTTGCCACTTTTCACACAACACTTTTCATGACACAATAAAGCTGCGCTTATTGCAACATAATAACACGAATAATCTTGGAGAATAAGGTCATTGAGAGTTCTTGGTTTATAGGAGTAACTCAACGACCCCGCATAACCTCAAAATGAGAAAAAACTACGATGGAGTTATATCGCACGATCATTGTGACGAGCTCAGATAGCCATTTATGGAGATTACACGACCCCCGAACTTTTCTCTCTATAAATTGGTTGCTCCACAAAGTGTATGGCATGTTGCAATATTTTTTTGAAGCCCCGATATCATCCAAGTAGAAATCATCTAATTTTTGGTCGCAAAAAATCAGTTGCCATGTTTCATTAGTGTTCTCCATGGACGATAACTGCAGTGCCATTTTCATGTTCAAAAATGATATTTTCAGCCCACAAATCACACCCATAAGCTGTTTTTGTACAAGTAAAAGTCCGTTAAGTGCATCAGATGTGTGTGGCAATAATTCTTATTTACAAAGTCATTTAACCAAATGTGAGCTCCCCGTCCCACACATGTGAAACGTAATCGGGCTTTCACTTTTTTCGTAGTAAGTTTTAATAATTTTTGTCTGCTCCCTGCAACTATGTATGTATGTATTGTACAGCGCAAATAAAGGGAAGATCCAAGCAATGGATTGAAAAATAAGTTGATCCAAATGTCAGTCGGAAATGTGGTTTATTAACGTTTACATTCGGAGCCGTGACATGAATATATTATATTTGTTATGTGTGTAGCGCAGCCTAAAAAACCTATTGTACTTGACCATGCCCATAGACTTTCAACTTTGAGATTGTTTTGCAAGAAGGCGGCGGTTCTTTCATTCGAAGCACCACACAGGCCTTTTCAAGTATTCGCATTCATATACAATATGGTTGGTCGTACCTTATAAGAGCGTCCGGGGCAATTTTTGAATCCTCTCTCATATAATGAAAACTGAAGTTCATACGATAAAAAGGAATAATTTTTAATGCTTCATGATGAAAATTATATCATTATAGTATTTTAACATAAAAAAATTAACTCTACCAAATTAGGACCATCTCGACGTATTTTTTGTGTCCTACACTAATAAGGATTTTCGCGAAAATTGATCCTTTGCAGAACAGACAAGTCTAAGTTTTAATATGTGATGATGAAAATTGACCCATGGTCAATTATGCAACAATACAACAACAATACAATTATATAACGAATAAAAATTGTGTTAGACAATGTGGGGTAGGGTATTTGATGCTCAGCCTAGCCCGACTATAATGTTCTTATTATTTAAGTTAGTTTCTTTTTGTGACATGATAACTGAGTTAAAGTCGAGACGAAAGTAAACAAACTCTCTATTCTCTGACATGACAAAAGTGGTACATAGAAGGCAATGTATTTACTAATTGAATGAAAATTTGGACTTGGGAAAGCTGTTTTTGAAACGGGTACAGCGTTTGCACAAAGTGCAACAAAAACCTTGGACCACAAGTTGATGACTACAAGTGCAAAACTGCATAAATTGAAGTTCGAGTTGCTGCCTCCCAACCAGCAATGGCAGATTTAGCTCTGGACTATTGTCTGCTGGCAAAAATCAAAAGGGCGGTGCGAGGTAGAAAACTGCATTAAGTGATGAGATTATTGCGCGAACTGGTCCGCGTTTGGAGCATTTGAAAAAATTGTTCTACAAAAACGACATTGAAATGTTTGAGAGACGTTGGACTGATTTATTAGTCCCGAAGAAAAAATATCATTCCTTACTTAATCCTGGGACTTAAAGGTCGCTGTATTACGTATGTAGATACGCGTACAAAAAATTTAGATAAATAGTTAGAACCAAGTAAATGCTCTCTTCCTGATTTGGTAAAATTGATGAAATTTGAAAGTGGGCGTAATCTACCGCCATAAATTAAAATTTTAAAAAATCGTTAATAACTAATAATTTTAAGTGCATTATAAAATTTGGCATATAAAGGTTCACAAGGAAAAGTGGTCGTATCCGATCAGATGACCTCCCCATAATTAACGAAAAGCTTTTCAACTTTTATTTATTTGCTTAAGGGGGAAAGTTTCTAAAGTTTACATTACCTCTATTATATTATATAGGTCTTTGCTTTCGGTTATTTGCTTTCAATTGTCGGCAACCATCAATAAATTTCACTTTCGCACAGTGGATGTCGTTTGACTTAAAAAAGCTATATGTTGTCTGTTTTAAACCATAGACAACAAAACATTTTGCGACGTAAAAATCTTGATTAAATTTTATTAAATCCATCAAATTTCAACGAAATGAATGCTTTTTTGTTACCAACATTATCTCGACGTTCTAAAAGCACTCATATGAGTAATTGCTTCAGTACCATTCATTTTATGGTTGACGGTTATGTAACGAATGTACTGTGAAAACCGACACAATTATTGTACACGTTTGTAAGGGATAATAATCCAATACATCCAAGCCTTCGTATATGTATGCCAAACATTTTTATTTACATTCATTTATGTGTATTATGCAAGTGTGTACATGTGGGCTTTCATTTTCCACTGTCAGCTTTTTATGTTAATGGATGCTTTTAGGCATTTTTGTGGCTTTACCTCTCTGTGGAAAATTACTCAAGTTACTAATTACAATCTTTGCCCAGGGACATGATTAGGACGATGTCCCTGTTACAGAGGAAAGTCCAATCATTTTATGTATATCTCGTTCTGCTTATTATGGCTCTTTCAAAGATATTCATAATCCTTAGGAAGTAAGGAATCGTTCGAAATTATACTTAAAAATCCATCACATGACGTGAACGTACATGAGAATTGTTGCTTTTCTTAATTCTAGAGAGCAAGTCGTTTAATTGATTACCAGAAAATGGCTGTAACTTTGAAAAAGTTAAGCAATGTACTCTAAAATATTCACGTGCCTTTTACTCGCATGCCAATCGAATGTGTAGAGCCATATTATCCGACGTGAAGTCAAGCTATTTCGTTTTGAGCGATGGTGTGTTCATTGCAACGCTGCGGAGATGAACATCCGAAGACGAGCTAACGTGTGCATCGCTCACTTTTTCGCGTAGTCTACGGACTTGTTCATAGAATTTGTTTACTAAACTTCGACTTTCTCTAGGAATATGCCCGTTTTTGCTCATTTTAAGGGTAAATAGAGAGACAAGCGGATAATATTAGGGCTACAAGCAAGTTTCAAAGGGGCTTTTTGTGTGAGAAGTAAGGCCTGATTATGCAGCAATAGTAACATATTCGTTACCCAATTCTTTCTCATCTTTCGTGCAGCGTGTGAACTACGTATTGAAAGAAAGACAGTTAAGTCTTCGGAGCCAATCCTTTGTTTTCATTCTTCGTGAAAATTAACTCGCTTTCGGAACACGATCTCACCCATTGATTGAAATATGTGGTAATCGGGAGAACCAATGCTTGCTGAAAACAATTGAGTGTGTGGCCACTTCATCACCATCTTATTTCTAATTCTCTTGACTTTAACTCGTGTGGCCTTCAACTCCTCTGCCTAAGGATACGACGAAAATCGTTAAGTTTATTAAAAGACAAAGTTGTTACGAATGTGGGTCCTCCAGAGCATCGCTATTCACCCAATCTTTCTCATTGCATATATATTTGTATGGAAACAGCGCCCGTTGCCATGAGGTCATGAAGAACTTTCGTGGTTGCCTGGCCAGTGACGACTCTCCGCCAATATATATTATATATGATACATCGGTATCATTAGTGTTATAGAAGCCATCATCTCAAAATATTAAACTTTCAAAAATAGTTCATGTATGTGAAAGATAGACACCCTCAGATTGGTATCAAATGGCAATGAGGAAAAGCTTTTTATTTTGTTACCTGCCAAACAAAGCAATTAGGATATGGTCTTGCTTCGAAAATAATTTAACTAACTAAAGGTTCTGTTTGCAATTCAAAATTCACGAACATTTTCATTATTGTAATTTATTTAGATCAAAGAAATAAATTCCAAGACTAAAAGCAAGATAAACACTAGCAAATATTTTTATTGTATCTTGCATTACTTGTGGTGTAAGCATATATTAACCACATGCGGATATATGCAATATCTAGAAGAACTTGAGAAAAATCCACCTTTTAGGATTCTGTCCGTCTGTCCATATTATCTTCATGTGCGCGGCCTACAGGCCGCAAGAATGACCGCTAAATAAAATATCTCAGATCGGCTCACTTCTGTGACCACTTCCCATACAACACCCTACTTTAAAAGGTCGTTACATGAGTAATTGTAGGGTGGTGTGGACCGTAACTCAGTACAGTGTTTTTACTTGTTTATGTTTTATTTTATTTTTGGCCTATCCAACAACACTCGCTCGCTTTATTATGGAACGAAAACTTGCCGCTGTTCTATTTACCGAAAAATTATGCAAGCATTTTAATAAGTTACACTAGCTACACTATGCGAGTCACATTTCCATAAAGTGAAATTTGATAGAAAAAACTGAAAGGCACACAGAGTGTGTAATATAATCAATTTGTAAGTACCCTGCTGTGCACCCATTTGTAAGTACCCTGCTGTGCACCCATGAAAACTAAACTTGCGATTATTGGCAACATTTTAGTGCTAGCAATTAACAACCGAAGCAGTTTTTAGGCGGCCGAACCAGAAATTCAATTAGACGTCATAGCAGATTCCAGTAATGGATTTTATGCAGGTACTTAGTTGGATAAAGTAATTTGCGGACAACTAACTGTTACTATGTGTGCGTTTTGCAGTCATTATTAAAGGTAACTTGGTAGTTCATAAAAACTATTTGAAAATTTTAAAAGTAAAGAAGCGAAGAGTTTTTATGAACAATATTTACCCAGCCAGTGAAGTACATACAAACACATGTAACCATAATTGTTTCAAATATTTTATGTGAGTAACACATAAAATCGTATGCGAACTTCTACGTAAAATTACACTTTTGTAGTTGTGTTTGTGTTTGTATTCATGCACGTTAGTCTAGTTACGCCTAAAAGCATAAAACTCATTTCATGCAATGAATGAAAATGAAAATTAGCGGAAATTATTCGCCGAACATTGAAATGAAATTTTCGGTTACGTCTAATACAAAACAAATACATATACAAAAATTATACCATCGTTAAAGTTGAAATCACAGATAATTTTAATATAAAAAAAACGTTCAGAAATATTTTACCATTTACCTAGTTTCCGAGGGCTTCGATTAGTGGAATGATGTGCGGTGATTTTCATAGGGACTAAGTGTTGTGATGAATTCTAGAAATCAATTACGATATATTAGGTGTTTGCAAAAATTTTAATCGGCGACTTCTATGGGAAATACCAGTGTAGACAACGGTTGAATTCGATTATTTTGACTTTCCTGTAGATAGAAAAACAATTCTTCATTTAAGATTATTAATCTATTCAGCCGACGCTAACTAGCGTGCAGCGCTCAAAATTCTTCTTCTTCCAAGTTCATTGTTTATTTGAAGAAATCTGCGGCCGAAGCTCACCAAACATGTTCAGTGGCTTATGGCGGTGTTGTCTCATCATATACCAATTGTTGGTTTTGTGTTCAACGGTTTAAAAGTGACGATCCGAATTGATTGAAAATGCCCTGTTTTTGGCCACTTCCTGCAAGAGTTGTCAAGGATGAACTGTTGCAGGTCGAATGAAAAGTTCTGCCATACCAGACATGGAGCCTCCTGATTATCACTTGTTCGGCTGGGTGCAGCATGACTCGGCTAGCAAGCGAGTCTGCAAAGGCGAAGAAGTGCGCATATGCGCGTAATGGATCGATAGGTGGGTGGATCGCTGCCAAACCAACATATGTTCTTTCACCATGTTGCCGAAAATGTAGCAAAATGTTGTAGAAAATGACGGAAACTATTTTGATTAATCAACACATTGTACGAATGCCTTCTTCATGTGAAGAAGTGATCAAAATCTTTGCAAACACCTAATATCTATCAAACTGTGTAGTGCACTAATGCCTACACAAACAAAAGATAGGGCAATGCCACTCATTTGCTATGTTGATCAATCTAAAAGTCTTAGCAAATTAGTTTTGAATAAAAGTTCAAAAATTTCGCATTTCGAAATGTATTGTAAAGCGATGCATACCTATCTTGATCGATCTCGATGCTAAACAGATTTCCAAATGAAGAGAAACGCTCGCGACAAATAACTGAACAACTGCACATAGGTTGTCCGGGAGGATAACCTTGGCAGCTGATTTGGCAGCTGATGAAATATGTAGAAGATAGAATATTGTGATTGCTCCCACGGACAATCGCTACATGAAGCATAAGTTGAATGTAAAGTCGATAATTTAAAAAAAAAACAGTCAGCAACTGCATCCAAATACTAAACAAATGTTTCTTAATTAATACGACAAACCTAGAGGGCTAACACCATAAGTCAGACACCGGTAAAGATAACTTATTATTTTGGAAGATCAAGTAGAGAAAAACATAACTCTTTATTGCATAGAGTCAAAAAATTAAAATGTTCCGATAAGGTTCTTCAACTCTCGACACCCGTACATCGGCTGAAACAGAGTGCTTACATTTGGGAGATATTCAAATGAGTCTCAAGCATTTATTCTAAGAGGCGAGGTCACTTTGTCTATTAATGCTTGTCGAACTGTGCACTCTCCATGGGAAAATACTACATTTAGGTCTTACTCAGTAATATATATAAGTTATTCAGCTGAAATGTACATATGATAGGAATAGTTTCTAGAAACTTTAAATACATTAAGTCTTGTCCAAGAAATGTGTCAAATGTAGCAAGCGTCACTTTTTCTATCTAATATGAAAGATAGTACGCAGTACATTAGCGAAAAGGCAAGAAAACGAAAATCTTATCCTTGTAATGACACACAAAAAACATTTGCTTTGCCGATAGTTGCAAAGGAACACCTCATTTTTCGACATGGAATTCGCATTTTGGGACAAGTGTGGGAAAAATATGTAACTGGGTATGGGCAATACTTTTAATAAAATATGTAGACGAAAGTCTTAATGCATTAGCATCTAAGGCTATCGGCTTCATTTCAAACACCGCCGCACTTGAGATTTGATCCCACGACTTACAACAGATTCTGTTATAAAAGAAAACCTACAAATTTGAATTGAAAGATCAGATAATAACTACAAGAGTGAATGAAGAGTGAAGACTAAAGAAAAAAATACGAATATTACGATACGAATACACTCTAAGATCCTTCGATGGTTATTAGAGATCTGTTAAAATCGACCAACAGACAAGAACTGCCATATGTTCATAATGGGTTCCTTCTCAAAACTACAACAAACCTTCAAAAAAAAAGCGGAAAGACTCTTTTCGTCACAACGCAATTATTTTCAAAAAATGTCTCAACGTTTAGATCGCTTTAAAAATTACAAAAAGTAAAAGTAATTTTCTCTATTTTTGTTTTAAATGTCATACGTTTTGCTGTGTCTACCTTAACTGTTAGTCACTTACAAGTAGTTGTTAAGTAAACACTTAAAAAAACCGAAAACTATTTTAATCCTTTGAAAACAATTTAAAACTAATTTAAATATTGTTGTTGTTATTAAACAAACATTTGGTCTTTAAATCTTCTTTAATGCAACTGAACATAAACTTTAACGTGTTTTTACAAAAGCAAGACAATTGCGGTTGTTTTTCCATTTCCTTTAATGTGTTATGCGGCCTGCTGCCAACTACTACTCTTTTTCTTGTTTGCACTTAGCCGCAAAAACAAAAAAACTTAGCAGCCCTTGCTATTGTATGTAATTAAAAACTGCGACGTAAAAATCACAATGAAGTTGAAAAGAAAACCCCTATTGTGCTCATGTCTCTTTTAGCTATCACTTTGACCTTCAAAGAAAACTCATATAAGATTGGATGGGCATGGACTATTTTTCCCATATTCGCACAGGTACCATAGAGCATACCGGTTCATAGCACTTCATAGGTTATAAGTAATACAAGTATTTTTAGCTGACCAATCACTCAGGGAATGTCCCCAATTCGTGTAAAATGATGATGATCAGAAAGAAGTAAGGAAAGAGAAAGAAATAGGAAGATTGTGTGCGATCGGTAAGTGTTAGGCCTATACCAATTGACCACTTACTATAGCGATCAAATTAAAATCTATCGCGCTTGAGATTCTTACCTAGTAGGCGACTCATATGGATTGTACTGCCGGAGTGTCATTTGGCCGATTTGTTCAATAGGACAATACCAGCCTGAAAACAAAAACTTTCACTGTTTTCCCAAATTTGAAGTCGATATCTTCACCGACAGAATGCTCACAACACACCTAACAGAGGCGGGATAACAAAGGCGAACATGACAAGATCGACCAAAAATTGAATACTGAAAAAATACTTATGTTCTATATAGTCTTTGAAGCCTTGTTCCTAGTGTAAGATTCCAGCTTAATCCTAAATGCCATAGGGTATTCCTAGAGCCTACATCATTTGAGTTTTGCTTTTCATGTGTTTTTGAGTTTGATTTTAATTTTTTAAAGGTTAAAAGTCGTCGTTCAAGCACACAGCAGTGCAAATTATTCTTTTGTAGTGCCTCCTCCATACTGGTTTTGCATATGTTTTAACAAAATTAATATATCTCTCACTTTCGGTGGTGGTACATAAAAATGTATTTGTCCTTCGTGCGAACCTGTCACTTATAATAGTTAGAAAAAATACCTAATAATTGATCCAAGGGTTTCGCCGAGACTCGGAACATTTGAATTCTTTGTACAGAGAATAAATCAAACAGACGTTCGAGCTGAACATAAGATCGTGTCTAATATATATTCGAAATTACAATCCATTTAATACTCGTTTTTTTTTTCGAAGTCAATTTTAGTCAGTTGGTCAGAAATTAATTACGTCAGTTATTCGAGAGTTAAAACAGTTCTGCATTCCGGGCAACTCCTCTAAAGGGACTACTTGCTTGTCTTTCTTGACAATCTCACGCATCTTTGATTAGCTCGTATGCCGCAGAACACACAGTCGATACTGATCTTTCTTTAACTACGCTTTTGAAACGAATTACTTGTGATACTTGTTCGCGCAGTTTCAGTCGAATGCGAACACTCATTACTCGATATTTTTCTGTCCAATAATTCTATCTGAACAATATCGTGTGTACTCGTACAGAAGAGATAATCTGTGCTCTTATGTATAATTAGTTCTCATATACAATACAATAATTCTTAGGCTTCTCTTGCCACTCTTGCGTACATCTCGAAAAATCCAATAAAAAGCAGTTTAACAGAGGAATGTCCAAAGACACTTTGTCAAGTATTCTAAGCATATTTCTGATGTTGTTATAAAGGAGATAAGATATATTGTTCACTTTCACTCCACCATAGTTGTAAATACGAAAAGCAATCTTTGGTAAATTAGTTTAATGATAGCTGAGGGTTATATGATTGTTAGTTGAAGATGTTTGTGTGTAAATTTTGTAATAAATTTAAGATAATTTTAGCTTTCTTGTGCATGTTGTTGCTTACATAAATTTCAACGTACGCTTAACAGTTTTAATGTAATTGCATCTAAAGATTTAAAAGGATTTTCAACCACAAGCGTACCATGTTATTAAAAAAAGAAAAGGGAGAGATACAGAGATTTGCATTATACATATCTACGACACACATGCACACGCAATCATACATTCCCTTCCAACAGTAAGCAAATGCTACCATCTACTCACTTTGTGGTTCTAAAATAATTTTTTCCCTCTTTTTGTAGAGGTTCATTTTTACATTTACATTTTAATTAATTATGCGAATTCATTATGTTAATCGAAATGAAATAAAAATTATAAAGAGGATTTTCAGATATTCATTAATGCTGAAGATAGCCCAAGGTTTGTGGTTCATTCCACTTTGTTTTTGCAGCGGTTATGCTGATACCCTTTTCCTTCACATTTCACGCTATCTGGCATTCCTGCTGAACCGCTCTTCCGATCTTTCACGGTCAGTTCACGCATACTATCGACCGATAAACAAATAATTACGTGTCGTGTAGAAGAATAATTTCCAACGAAGAGAGAATTCACACAGTTATGCGAGCACTATTTCATTGAAACTATCCCAAGCAATGGGACCGATGTGTACTTTTAGCTCAACGGCTTGCGTAGCTTCCAAACTGGCAATGTTCGATCAAGCCTCTAAACAAAATGGTTCCAATTCCTTCTAAAGAAAATAAATCTTCAGCTTACGAACGGCGTGACTTTTTCAACGAGCGAAACTTAATGGAAATCGAAATCGTGCTGCAGTATTCGCATATTTTTGAAAAGAAGAAAATTTCTTCGACATAAGCTACCACAGCTATCAAGCCTACGAACCAAATGTTTGCAGTTACTTCTAAAGAAGATAAGTCTTCGGCAAACTTAATGGAAACTGGAATCGTGAAGCAGTGTTCGCATATTTTTGAAACGAAAACAATGTTTCCGACTTAAGCTATCCAAAAGCGGACGCTTAAGATTTGATTGTTGCCTTCAGTTGTTGTGTGTATGAAATTTTATGAAAGCCGGCCCTGGTCTGTTTTATATTTATACCCATTCCGTTGTCAGCAAAGGAAATGTGTACTAAAGATGCTTGGAAATACTGAGCGAAAATATCCACGACTGTTGTGTTCAAGTTTTTATGAACTGTCGAAAGGCCCAGAAACTGAGAGAGGAAACTGAAACATTACCCCAGTGATAAGTTTTTCATTAGCAAAGAACTAGTTCAAGAGGTGGATGCATTTTTAAGATTTACATTAAAATTCATTTTTCACCTCTTTATCTGTTATGTACTTATGATCGATCTGGTCTCGACTAACTCGACTAAGTCTCGACTAACAACTCAATGGTCGTGGGATCATATCTCAAATGCAGTAAAGTTTTTCAATAAAAGCCGATAGCCTTAGATGCTAGTGTTTTTTAAGGCTTTAACCTTAGAGTCTATCTGGCTATATTATTAATAATAATAATAATATATAATTCTCGGGAGCGCTTGGTATCCAACACGTAAAGTAAAGCTGTTACAGTAGTTTCGAATACTTCTAATATCTTTGCCCCTTGCTATGCTTAGGCTTTGATATATAGCGTTGTGTATGGCGAGACAAATTTTTGTTTCACAGGTCAAGTCATTTTTCTTTTACTTTACAGTGTTATTTCCTCAATTAACTTACCCTTAAGGGAAGAATTTCCTAGCGCAGGAATAACTACTTGAGCGTATTTTTATTAGATGAAAAAAAAAGCAATTAACAACTTACACGACCTATAAAGAATATTTAAATTCTCTATAAGGCATACCATGCAATGGCTAAGGCTTACATCCATAGCATGACAAACTTCACTTTAGTTGTCCTATAAACAAACCGTACATTTACTCCTTAATTGAAGCTAAAATTCCCAAACTTCCCTTTCATGTCCGCTCTTGATGCGTGCTTTCATATACTTCGTGTTCAGGGCAATTATAAACTGTACCGCTAAGTGCTAATGTAGCACTTAGATGTGTGCCTTAAAAATGAGTTAATTCACACGATTCCCTTTATACATGGCACACCAACAGTTACTTAATTGACTTCTTAGCGCATTTATTGGAAAGGAATATTTTCTATAATTAAACCTTGTCTTCATTATTTCACTTATATTGATCGATTTTTCACGCGTTTCATGACTATGCAGATCTATCGCTATCTCTTTTTAGCCTTTTTTTCTCTTTCCTTTCCCCTAACTCTATATATTAATTTGATTAAATTATAAATTTTTTCGTAACAGAACAATCGTGTAAAGCTGTTGCTTAAATTCGCGTTTCCCTTTAAATATTAGTCGCTCAGAGAGTAAGCCGCTGATTATGATTCCTATAGAAATAAATATAAATTTCTTTTTAAATACTTTTCACTTCGCAAAGTATGAAGTGTCAAAAGCAGAACTTTTCCCCTCATTACGTTTATATTTTTCTCGTCCTTATGCCTACTTTTCTACTATTCTTTTATCAACAATTTCTTCACGTAAATTCTATTACCTACTGTCATAGAAAAAGTTGAATACTTTTTGTTTTTTTTTTTTTTCTTTATTTTTTTTTAAAAGAAAAGTTTGCTTAGAGAACTTGTTAATGCTTGCTTTTAATTTAAACACTTTGAAGCATTAAAAAAAACCTATTTAACCTTTAACGAATGCAAAGCTCAGCCAGGCAAACAAACAACCAACCAACCAACCAACCAACCAAGTAACCGACCGTCCGACCAACCTTCCATGTATTGTGTATCGCATTTCTATTTACACTTGGTTTTCTTTCTCTTTTTCTGCTTTTCATGCATTGTTTACTTACATTTACTTTCTCTAACAATGATCATCTAATGACTTGCTTTAAAATTATCGTTGTATTGTGAACTAGCGACAGAGAACAAAAAAAAACTTTACTTGCAACAATTTGTTTTTTTTTTTTTTTCTTTTACTCCTGTTCTTCTGTCTTCAGCCAGCATCAATAAAGAGATAATAAAATGTAAATTGCATTTCCGTTTCTTCCATTTTGGTATGTAAACGAGAGTGTTTAACTACACAAAGAAACTAAGAATGATATCATTATAGATGGCTGAGAACGAATTTTCGTAAAAACACACAAGCTAAATACCTTAGTAAAGTAGGGCTGTGAAAGCGCTGTGATAGGAACATCGTGCTGTGTAAGCAAAGGGTTCCCCATTGTATGTTCAATTGTAGTAAACTAAAACTTCGCCAACGTTGCTACATAACTTTACACGTTTATCATACGCGAAGACCAATAAAGCACTGAAGCACTTTAACCAAAGACTACATAGCATTATATGCGTAATGGATATTTTTGTAGACAAAAAAGATCAGAAATTGAATGAATAACTTTCTCGTTTTCACTAATGTTGTAAAAACCTTTGCATCGATTCAGTTATAATCGTGACATAAGCTGACGAAAAATAAGGCGATGTGACCTCTCTAGGCCCGCAGTCCCAATTTCAACACATAGACAGAGCGACAAACAGTTATAACATTGGACTGACTTGAAGAACTGACTAACTTAGTATAACTTTCGCGATGTAAGTGTATTCGAGTATAGGTGCGAGTAAGTGTAAGTGTATTTGGACTTCTGTTTTGAGTGTTACTTTAGCTTATGGTTAATTTAATTTCTTTTATGCTTAAAAATAAACATTAAGAACAGAGAAAATGTAGCAGGAATAACGTAATTGAAATAAGCTAACATTGGTCATTGCGCTTCTGAAGTTAATTACGTGAAATTACAAATTCAAGAAAGATTAGATGAAGACTACAATTCTAAGTCAAACAGGGATTATTCATATTACGCATACAAAGGAAATGTGACTGTTGTGACAGTCTCTCTCAGTTCTCGTATAAATCTTGTTAATTGAATGGTTTCTTTTTTTTTTTTTCGTTTTCTTACAATATACTGAACCAGCGTCTCTTATATACGAGCTCTGAAGAAATTTTCAGCATGAAATACAATCAATTAGACTTCATTACCATATAAAGGCTGCCTTGGTCACAAATATCAAGATGGGAAAATTTGGCAGAAGCGTTTCTTAATCAATTAAGAAGTCAAGGTTAAAAACAAGATACCTATGGTCCGTCCATATAAATGGCCGCAATAGATCAGAAATTGACAGTACCTTCAAAATATATCGACAATTTTTTTTGATATATTCATCTGTAGTTTTTCTTGGTTGGAACCCAAACATTGTTCACATCGGTTCAGTACTCGCAGACGTCCATAATTAACGGTTAAAGTTTTACTAAAGCAAATTATGCGTGCTCTTGAAAATAAATTGCAGTTAAAATATATAAGCAATACATTAAGTGACCGCGGAGGCAATATTCTCTATGTTGTTTCTTATACCCTACACCACATACTTACCCCACCGGGACATAGTAAGTTATGCGGTCATATGTAGCACCAAGAAGACCTTCAGATAGACGATTCAGGTGCATCTTTTGAATCGAACTTGCATGTCCGTCTAGTCTGTCATGTTTTCTTTGTTCAAACTTAAAACTTCGAATTTTTCGAGACATTTTCATGAAATTTCGAACATTTTGGCCTAAGGATAACGCCGTTGAAATGTTTCGGATCGTACTGGTTTTTCGTCCACTTACCATGTAACGCTTTCATTTTGAAAAGCTTTCATGTTAAGGAAAATGGTTTAGGGTGAGCTTTGTTTTCTTTTTCTTATTGACGCTCTTCATTACTTACATTCGATGCATAACAATTATAGCATTACTTAAGTAGGCATTTGAGTTTTCATTCGAGGTTTCGTTTTATACAATTTTTGAATTTTGCCTACAAAGTGAAAGCAATCTTTGAATCCATTTTCATTAAATTCTATCTAATCTATGAACACAAAATAAAGTGAATTCTCACTGAAGTCATGTAACTATTTGTTAGCATCTGCGAAGAGATTCATGTTAATGCATTTACTTACTACGGAGTTATTCGTCTGTTTACTGTCTGTGAAACTGAATGATATTTGACTGAAGTGGACCTCATGAAATGTACCATTATTGGATATGAAATTTACATGTACGGATACGTTCCGAACACAAAGAACCAGTCAAGCGAATATTATGCGAAGGGTCAACGAAGACCGAAAACACAGTCATGGCAATGTTGACAGTTTGCAGTGATTATCGCGATGTTGTGCCTTATAAGTTATTTCGCTCAGACCAAACTGTTAATAAAAAACATTCTTTGAATTTTGGCGAAGGTGATGAAGACAATGAAATTGATTTCGAAGAATAAATAAAAATTTTTTATTTAATAAACAATTTTACCTTCGTTTTTCATAACGTAACGTTTATAACTTTTTTCGGACGTTAAGAAATGGAGCAAAGAAACGTTCGATGCCTTTTATTAGGTGTACAAATAAATTCTATAAACTAAAAATGGTTATTCTATAACAAGTACATGAAGAGCTTACTTGTTCCGAAAAGCTCAGATATGCGTACCTTAGATGTAAGAGGTTTTACGGTATAAGTGTCAGTTACTTACAGGCTGTCGAGCTTCAGCGCACGTTAAAGTGCAGAAAAGTGAATTTCATTTATCGCACTGCATGTTATTCCCTTTTACACTGGTTCAGTTGGTTTGGACTGAGACCACAGTTCGCAAGATTTCGTGCAAACACTTGTAGTCTTAAAAACGATGCAAATTCTCATACGCCCGTCGGTCTCTAGCAAAGGCAATCCGTGGAGTAATCTTCAACTTGGTCTGCGAACACTTGATGTTCACGGCGTATTCTACAGACCTATCTCTTTATGATTAGCGCTGATTCAGATCACTATTATCGCATTTAGCAGATCAACAGTTGAAGATAAAGTTTCTAGCGCGAGAAGATTTGAAACATAGGGGACACTGGACTCACAGACACTGTTGGTAGATACTTCGATTATTACGCTTTATAACAAGTACCTTTTACAGTTTGTAGAATTTAGTTGTACACTCGTTAGCTTTTATTCTCTTACGGCACATACACTGCTCTGACAATAATTTAGTCAAAAGAATAAACTTTATGGTGAAAAGTATTTCGCCCCAGCATTGCTTCTAAGATAGCTCTGGTGGTATAAAGCGAGTTTCTTTTTGACTCAACTAATTTCTTTACATGCCAGTGTAGGGAGGGAAAACTTTTTGATATTTTGGAAATTATTATTGCATGCATTTAACAATTGCTGTGATAACTGTCTTCTTAATGTTTTATATTGGGTGACCTTGGAAGAATTGACAACTAAGAGAAATGTTTTTAAATCCATATAACATTTCAATCTTCCTCGAACTAGAACTTATTCAAGAATGCATGTCTTTGATTTTCTTTTTTTTGTGCTTTTATCGAATAACGAAACAAAAGAAGAATTCATGGTGACAGTACAAAGTTGACATAAAATATTTGGAAATAGAAATATGTATATATATATATATATGTGTGTGTGTGTATATGTCTACAAAACTTTTCACAGAAATACAAATATTTCAGTGCTTATTTTAATGGGGATTTGAAATTGCAAAAGAAATTTTTAAAAAGGAAACTAAAGTACAAAAAATTCCCAATGCAAGCTCGTTAAGACATGTTCAACTTGTACGAATATATTCATATTAAAATAAAAATTTATAAACAAAAAGTTGATGTGAGACTACACGTGTAAGCATTTATATGCTTATACGACATTAATACGGAAAAAAAATCTACATGCATTATTTGTCCATTATTTCAATCAGTAATTGTTTGTTCATGCATTACTCGACCATAAAATATTGAATATAAACTGAAAGCCTTGCGATATATATGAAATAATTGCAACGAATCTTCGATACCCACCATACCACGCTACATCACATTAATGCACACAATTTGCAAGGAGGTGGGCGGGAGGAACTTTTTCCCAATCTTAAGATATATTTTCATCATATTTTCTTTAATTCAGCATATCTTACAAGTCCAACTCCAAGTGAATTCAAATTTTGTGGTTATTTGCGCTTCCATTTGAAAGCGGATTACATTTATTCTTGGGCTTTTGGTTTGACACAGCTGTACTAAATATCTAATCTAATGTAATAATTGTTGCGCTTTCGCAAAGTAAATAAAATTACTTTGCTTTACCACGTTTATATGCGATCGTGCACTAATCGCGTCCTTTCTGCCATGTGATCGGTATTATATTCAAAGAATATAAGTGACGAGTTTCAGCTTTCTACGCGCAATTTCCGTAATCATGAAAGTTTCGGGAACAGACGAGCTAGAAATAGAGGGGTCACGTAGGAGCGCCGATAAAGGATATATACACTTTGTTGCATATTTCCAGGTGTTTCAAATAGAAAGACGAAACTAGACGAAGCCATCGCTTTATCGGCGCGTATTAAAATTGTGTTAGGTTATTCGTAAAGTAATTGCTTCATTGAGCAGCCGAGTGGATAAGAATAGCGACTGGCAAATCCATGTTCGCGATTTCAAATCTCAATTCGATAGAGCATATTGTGTCATAGCTGCGGTCATCCCTTAGTCGGTAAATAGAATACATAACATTTGTCGATTTGGATGCGCAGCCACTAGGCTGCGACCACTCCCTATTTCTTTCTCTCTCCTCACCTCTTCTGAACCATAGCATCATATTACACGTGCAGGGGACATCTCTTGAACGATTCTATTTAAAAGAGTGTACTTGTATTTTTCGCGATCGAGGTGACACTTACACAGAATCGGAATGGAAATGGAAATATATTTAATTTTTATTTATTATGGGAAAAGTATTATTTCCCTTACTATAATTAACTTAGCCAGAAAAATAAATTCTGAGACTGAAGCCTTAAAACGCCAGCATCTTTTTATTGAAAACTCTACCGCACTTGAGATTTGAACCCACGACCATTGACTTGTTAGTCGAGATACTTTGCCTACTCGGCCGCTCAGTTGGAAGATGAAAGAATTACAAATTTTGTTTAAGCAACAACGAAGAAGACATTGCGACATTTCCTTACGAAGCCGGTGACAACCAAACAAAGGCTTTAATTGATGCAAACCATCGAATAAAAAAACATCCGATCTCCAAGAATTTTGATCATTCACGATTACGCGAAATACCGAAAAAAAAGACGAACAAAACTATTTCCTAAACAACCCATTAGATTGAAAAAACATATCAAAAGGAATTTTAAAGTTTTTAATTATTTTGAACTTATATTTGTACACATGTGTTACGTGCAGGATTATTTTATAATTCTGCGAGAGAAAAATAAACATAAAGTAAATAGTTTCAATTATAAATTAATGCTTAAATGAAAATAAACAAAAGTATACTTGGAATAAAGTAATTAAAACGCAATTTTTATTAATTGAATAAAACCAAAAGAAACTGAAAGTGAAAATTTCCCGCAGGAAATCGTTATTAATACGCGCTTTACTTTATTTTAGTAATTAATTAAAGCCTAAATGTAGGCTACAAAAGTAATAAAAATAAATAAAGGTACACGCAGGCAGGGACAAGTCTTATGATCGCGGTACATACATATACCGATGAAAAAAGTTAGGAAATGGCCGCAGCTGAGATGTGCGTTCGGTAAGATTTATGCCTTTACTCAGCACTCACCATTGCTTCACACGGAGATTTCTACCCGACTTGAAGGTCGTGGCTTTCATCTAATGGACTATACGGCAGCACAAGGTACATTCAGGTAGAAACCAGCTGTATGAACGGCGCACATCCAAAGAACTTAGTATTTCGCTAAATTGTGGGTGCGGCCAGTATCCCTATTCAAAGTACTGTTACACTAAAAGTGACTATACACGCCGTTGGTCGTGAAATTATTTCAATCATAAGACACCTGTTAGATCAATGATAGAATAATAAAAACTTTACACTTCGCAATAGTGTCTCGCATATATACTGGGATGTAGTGGTGTAACTTTCCTGTCAGACCTTAGAGAGTTATATCGGATCACTAATGTCATATAGGATTTATTTGAAAGTTAAAGACATTAAATTTAACAAAAAAAAAAAAAAATGTATTTTTTAAATTTCTGTTACCCAAAAATTCTCCTTTTTAATTCAATTAATTATAAATTAAAATTTAAATTATTAAATTAATTTAAAAAAAAAATTTCGAAAATTATTTAATGAAATTTTAAAATTTTTTAAAAATATTTTATCCTATATTTTCCATATTTAATCTCGATAGATTGAATAAATATGGGATGCCATTCTACATTGCATATGCAATCTATTTGTAAACGCACACACACACACACACACATCTATACAAATCATTTTGTATTCATAATGAATGTAAGTAAACAAACAAGTTCAACTCATTCGTTTTGTGTATGCAAATTTATGTAAACACCATTTGTGCCACAATGTAACATAGTGGCCGTCAGATAACTGAAACTTGTATTTACAAATCGATCTTGTATTGAGTATTGAGGCGTTAAGAGTGACCAACAAAAATGATAGTGAATTTGTGCATTTGCATATGTAATCGTATGTAATCCTTTAAAAGGCCAATTAAGTGGTTTTCGGAATTGAAATTTTTCTTTAATTAACTTAAAAAAGGCAAAAAGCATTCAAGTTTATTTCATTTAAAGGAAGCAATTATTTATTTGACAGTGTTTCACTTGTACGTATTTGAAGTTCAAGTTTGCAAACTCACGCAGTAAAAAACGATACCTGAAAACTAAATTGCGTTGCGTTCGGTTCCACTGTTGCAGTACACTAGCCAGTACAGGACTTGTTGTCGCACATGTGCAACATGTGCGTGATTGCTATTGTGCTTAAAAATAGCTACTATGATTCCAAATTGGTATTAAAGGGATTTTTAAGAGAAGATCAATGCTATGTTATATCGGACAATACTGTGGCTTGTTCGCGTCTTGAGTTCAAATTAATTGAGAAATCTTTGCCAAGCCATGTTGTAGCAAACAATACTAAGATTTGCCTCCACTTTGCTGAAAGGTATACAACGCAACTTATCTCAGCTCTGAATACGCCGAGCCATATGCCAAAACAAGCCCATTCGTGTGAAGTATTGCTTCTTCTATTTAATCAAAAAACAAAAATCTTCTGAATACTGGCTAGCGATGAAAAGTGGACGAAAGCTCTAATGCAAGTCAAGAGTACCTGATGCAAGACGACGAAAATGGTAAGGGGGGCTGCGAAGAAAGTTTCAACCAGCTGGGCGAGAAAACCATCGTCAGCGTAATATGCTCCCAACAATAATATTTTTTTTCAGATACTTTTTCAAATGCACGTTCATTTTGACTACAAAATTCTTAAAAATTAATTAAGGCTTTCAACAAGCGTCACTAACAATCCAATAAGAAATTATATACTTTTAATAGCATTAAAATCTTGCAGCCATCCAAGGTTTCTTCAATATTTTCGCAGATGGGCTATAAGTAAACTAAGTATGGCTTAGGTTGTGGGTTCTATAGTAACATATGAGTGTAGCTTAAGAGAAGTTCCTTTCAACTAAAATACTAAACGGTACTGCTTGGCTTACGACGTCGATTACGGATGTTCTAAGTTTAAATTTAAGTCAAATATAAGTGGGCTTAAGGAAGTTGCGCCAACAAGTGACAAATCACTTACCGCCCGATTGTTGATAACCGTATAATAAGGTGACGACAAATTTTTTCAAGTTGAACTGTTTGAAAACTCAGGCAAAGCACTAGTTAATTCTCGGAGCTTAGTATCTTTCTACGATGTTGGCCATCCTACTTGCCTAGCAGTTCGATGACAATTAGAAGATTCAGGAAATTTTCATTATTAAAAAGCCGCATGGGGTCCGTCCATCGATGTGATATTATAAGTAAAACATTTGTTACAACCGTATTATGTCTACCATTTTTCGATTTTAATGGTCTTTTTTTTTTTTTGTAAAGCGGTTTGGGTCAGTTGTGATTGTATGTAACATTCAATATCGCAATTATTTGGTTAATGCTATGGAAACACAAATTTTTAGTTCTTTATCACGGAGAGAATATATTTCAATGAAAAAGTCATCAATATAAACAAGTGAAGATGTTATAATCGGGCAAAGCCGACTATTTGACACTTTGTTGAAAACAAATCTTTATTTTTCTTTGCCCTGTCAGACTAAATTTACATTTTATTACTATTTACAAGAGTTAAGTTTTCATGGAAATCTTTCTCTGGAGGGGAGTCTCACAGATAGGCTTGCATACTAGTGCTTACTAGTGCTGAGTGAGATCACTACTTTACATCAACTTTTATTCTAAAGTATTAGTAGTAGACTTTGTTGTTGTATAGGGCGACCTTACTCTTTTGTAAGAATTGGATGGAGAACCAAAAAATTTCTCGATCTCACATTCTTCTCACATTCCTTGACTATAGCAAACTAATGCCTTTTTGCACTGCTTACAGAGAAATATTAAAAAGTGAAAATTATTTTTCATACAACAACATATATACTTAAAATAGAGCTTCATATAGGGAATGATCATCCAATTGTTCCGATCTTTTTTTATATTTTCAATAGCGTGCATATTATTTTTATTAAAATATTGGGCAAATATTGAATAAGCCAATATTCAAAGGACCGATAAGCTTACATCGATTAGCGAAATGATTTTGAAACGAAATCTACAATGAGAGGAGGATTTAATTCAACTTATTCTGGGCACAGCTTAAACCCACATAAGTTTTTACCACGAATGGTGTTGGACATAGTTATAAGGCGACTTAATATATTATACTTTCGTGCTTTAGATGGATACTTTTAAATGTTACAGATTTTTGAAAAAGGTCATATTCCTGTTGTCTCCAATTAGTTACTTTTCCGCCTGGCTAAGTATCTTATCAAAAAGAGTCTGTGAACAACCGACACTTTGAATATAGAAGAGGTCCCGAAATTTAGCTGCTGAACCTCGTGTTTTGCGTCGCTTCGTAATTCTTTATGTGTTTCTACTCACTTTGTGGATAAGAAGAGCATTCAATAAACGGTGAAAATATCGATAAACACTCTTGAAATGAAAAAGAAGTGAAGTGAAATAAAAAAGTCTATTACTTTTAGTCCATAAAAACACCTTTATAGATACTTTTTAAGTTGCTTTAATTTTTTATTTACCATACACACAAGTCTTCATGTGATAGAAAATCCTACTCAAGCATTATGGGTAATAAATATTAATCATCTGTATATCTAGGTGCAAGCAGACGTGTAGAAATATTTTAGTTTTTATTTCCTAGGAGGGGAATCGATTTTACTTCGTGTGTCCGTCTGTCTTCTTTTCTTGTGCTCAAGTCATAGTTCGCAATTTTGGAGACATTTTGATAAAATTGGGTACATTAATGTATTTCGACCTAAGGACGACCGCCATTGATAACGATTTGGATTCGGACGACTTTTGCGCTCATTTGCCACATACCGGCATATTCTGAAAATTCGCTCTACGAATGAGCGTAAAGTGATGTAGGGTATTTAGTGGCGAGTCGTGGCCCACTATAGAGGCTTCACATGTTTATTTAAATGTTTTCCCCTTTTTAAAAGAAATTTAAATGATAACTTTTATATGTTCTTACCTGTGCAAATATATGCGAACGTAGATTTATGTCAAAATAATCGCTATTTTTTTTATTTCGTTTTTGCTTTTATTTTCTATTGGCAAAAGCATAAAAGAAATTTCTCTTTAACTCTAAAACTCTTTCGTTGGCTTTTGCGCAGACTCACCACTTTCAAGTTTATGCTTTTCATCTGTTGCTTATTTAAAATTCACGTTTTAGTTTTGCAGATAACGTCTTAGCATGGGTGTACTTCTCTTCTTATAAAACAATGGCTCTTATTTTCTATTTGACGCAGTAAGAACACATTGTTTACTATCTGCTTTTACATGTTTACCATCATATCCTCCTGTTGCTGTCACAGTGGTTTAACATATCGGGTTTTTCGTAGTTGTTTGGCGCCTTATGAACATATCATGTGCATATATATATATATATACTCTAGCAAATATATGCGAAAAGTTTATAATGATTTTGGAAAGTGCACATACAATCTCTAACTAACTGTGTACGGAAGGTGATGTTGAAAAAAAGTTAAAGAAATCTACACTATTCTAGCAAAAAAGAAGAATGGAATCTAGAAATTTTGATACTATCAATGCTGTGAATATGAAGGAAAAGTAAAAAATGAAATTTAATTTTCATTGCCCACAATTTGGCGCCATTTGAAAAACGTTCTTTTCTTATGTTAATCCTTTCTAATATATGAGAATAAGCATTGGGAAGTTTTATTACCTTTGATAAATTAAATTCTTATTAGCAGCATATTCTATGCGATTTCCATTGTCCTACAAATCTTGCAAACAAAAAAAAGTATCTTTGTTTACACTATGAAGTCGACTTTATATATGAGGTTAAGTAAGATGCTTGGCATAATTATAGAGTTGAAGTAAAAACAAATTCTTTTCATAAAAGCAAACATTTTCGTTGCCTACTTTTCAGGAAGTTGCATAACTAATTCGTTTGATTGCCTTAGGTACGTTGTTGGGTAATCAATAAAATCTTTTGATGCGGTTGGCTGCATACGACTTTATTTATGTAGATCTAGAGCATAGCTTGTTATGACTAATACGTACACCATGTTATAAAAGTAATTGAAAAGGAAAAACTTTTTAGAAAATCCATTGTACTACTAACACAACAAACTATACGCAATTCTTTTTCTTTTATTGCAAGAAACAAGAAATCGATTTTAAGATAAATTTAGGACACTCTAGATTGCGGAATACATTGTAATAGAAAGTACTTACATTCCATCAATAAAGTACCGGAAAATAACTATTTAGATAAAACCTATCTAGGTAAGCCAGTAAGTTGGCGCTGATAACAGTCATTACTTCAATTAATTTAATCGTAATGTGTCGTATATTTCTATCTATTAAAAATCACTTTCTTAGCTTCATTCTAAGCTTGTTTGTCCGACCGTCCGTCTTTTTCCACCTACATTCCACGATTTTTGAGATATTTTGATGAAATTTGGTACACCCACACGTTTCGGCTCAAAGACGAACGCAATTGAAAATGGTTCGACCCGGGGCTTTGTCCTTACGATACTTTATTTGGAAAAGTCTTTACATGAATAACTGTATTAAGCAAAGTGACTATTTATGGACCCTGTCTCACAGTAGTGCTTTTTTGTCTTTCCGTGTGCTAGGTAGCGACTGTAAGCCCATCGATAAGTGCTATACCTTTATTGTCTAAATCCTAGGTACGACCAAGTATAGGCAAATAGCAATTAGACAATTTAAACTCGTGACTTTCATTTATGCGGCTTTGCAGCTAAGCGTTGCAATCATTCTTTCGATTTTGCCTATTGCGCGAAAATAGGCTTCGGAGTTTAAGAATTCAGTGGCATTTCGTGGACAACCCCGCTGACTATCTTAGAAAAGAACTCGTGATAATGATATGAAGCAATATTGAGAAGGGCTACGAGTGACTTTAACGAGGACTTTGAATGTGCGAGAATAGACATCATCACTAAAGAGTTATGCAATCCTTTAATCAAAATTTTCATCACAGAAAATGAGATCTATAAAAAAAAACGTAGATTCTGCTTTGGTTATAGGGTTTTATGTTCAAACCTATTGCAGCACACATAGAAGTTTGTACCAAGGAACCCGACTGAAGTCACTGATGAAGCAGCGAAGTTCCACATAAGAGGGTTTTTTTTCCAGATGTGACGTGAGTTGATTCACGCTTTTAAAGAAAATTGCCACAAGGAACTTGTAGATATAAAAAAAAGATGAATTTGTATGCATGAGTTGGGTCCGAGTGGGTAACTTCAAGTGAACCGTTAGGGGAAAATGATTGTAAAAACCTTACGATTAACTAAAATTTAATTTTTTAGATATCCCGAAATAATTTTGACAGACCTAGTCCCAAACGGAAAGCATCTCTAGCGATGGTCGTAACACATGAAAAAAATCACAAAAATATACCTCATGGAAAAGCGTAGCAGAAACGATTTTCCAAATCATCTCAAGGAATATGAAACAATGCGAGCAAAAAATAATGATTTGATGCCAAATAATTGCCTTATATGTGAGAAACCCTTTCATAGTATGCAAGCGCATCCATTCCATATATACAAAGTTGTGTATGCTCAAAGAAAAAAAAAAAAGTGAAGGAAAGGAAAGTAAAAAACGATTGAATTTACCTTTGATAACAGCAAAGTAATGGGAACATTGAACTTAAGTAAACAGAGAGTTAAAAAGAAGGCGAAAATAAAAACTTTAGAATAATGGTTTGCAAAGAACACAACGTGGAGAAGATCCAAAGAAAAACTAAGAGAATAACATTTTTATAAACGAAGACCGAACAGCAAGTAAGTTGAACTTGTTTAAACATTAACTGAACGCTGTTTTAGTTACAATCAAAAACTGCAGGCGAAAGGATGCAAATCAGTCGCGAAAATTGTTAATTGTTTAAAGGAAATAATTTTTAAAAATTTAAAAACAATTTCTTATACAAAAAGACAGTTCTGTGTGAAAGAAACGATTTTAATTATTTAAAATAAAAAATATAGTAAATATTTTTAATACTTTTTTTTGTTTTTTTATAAATAAGCAATTAAATGGTGAGGTACTACGCGCTTGAAGTTATGCTGAGTATGTGGTGAATATAGAATTTTTGTGTTTCCTTTTTAATACTCTTTACGTTTATCGAAAGTCCTTAGTTCTTTCGGAACTCTTCAATTCAACGGTCACAAAGGTCGCTAATATATATATATATATACACATATATATGTTTATAAATATATTTGTATATGAATTTTTTTTTTTTTTTGTTTTAAATATTTAAAGAACTAAGCCATAATTTTTTAAAAAGTGTTAGACAATTATTTAAAGCAAAAGAATTGTAAATATTTATTTTTTTTTTTTTAAATATTTTCAAACGAAAAATGAAGTTAAATGAGAAACAGTAAGAAATTTTTCTTTTTTATTAATTTAAAATTCAATTTTCTGTATATACTTGTAAATGAATGTGTAATAGTATGTGTGTGACTTATCAAAACTGTTTTAATTCATTAAAATACGTGCCGTGAAATTTATAATTAAAACTTCATTTTAAACCAAAGAAATTATCGGGAAAGGTGAGTTAAGTTTTATTATCAGTATGTGTAAACTAGAATTATGTATAAAAATGTAAGCCTAAAAGTATGCATAATATTTAATTTTGGTTAAATTCTTTAATATTGTTTTGGCTATTGTTTTATTGATTATTTTTAACATGAAAGATATAATAAAATTGCGTGCGACTTATAATATAATATAAAGCGAGGTAATGAATAAATTTAAAAAAAGCAGCTTGCAACTCGTTAGCTATTCATGAATCAATTAAACTGAATTCAATTAAAAATTAAAATTGACATTCATTGTCCATTTGTAATATATCACATTTGCAACATCTATGACATGAGTGGTTTTATTATACTAACGTGAGAAAAAAAAACTATTTTGTTCTTCTTTAAAGTATGCTCGAGGTTAATTAAATGTATACTTATAGTAAGCAATCTTTTTTTTTTTTACAAGATCGGCGTAATATCGCAGACGATTTCAACTCGAAATCGGCCAAAGCCCATCCGATAATTGAAGAATAGTCTTTTTTCAGATCGAAGGCGAAGAAAGCCTATTCGATGATTCCGGAATACTCTTCTTTCAAGCCCAAATCGAAGCGAGTGTTTGCAAAATATTTCTCTTTCAATGCCAAAGCAGAGAAAGCACATCAGGCGATTGCTAAATAGTTTTTTTTGAAGACGAAAGCGAGAAGAGCTTAGTCGGCAGTTGTGGAATATTTTTCTTTCAAGTCCAGATCGGGGTGAGCTTTACCAAAATATTCAAATCAAGGGAAGCACGTCGGGCGATTGCAAAATAGTTCTTTTTCAGGTCGAAATCGGGTAACGCTCATCTGGCGATTGCGAAATCCTTTTCTTTCAAATCGAAATCGAAGAGAGCCTATCCGATAATTGCAGAATAATCCTCTTTCAAGTCGAAATTGGGGAGAGACCATCCGGCGATTGTGGAATATTCCTCTTTCACGTCGAAATCGTGGAGAGTTCACCCGACGATTGCGGAGTATTCCCTTTGCAGGTCGAAATCAAACAGAGCACTGATGACAGCATCATACCTATTCTATCTAATCTTTTCCGATTAACGCATTCATCTCATTTACTTCGCTTCTTCTTCTTTTCATTGTATCTGGTTGCAGATTCCAGTAACATTTCGATTTTTCACACCTTGGCTAAGTAGGACATATTTGTTGACTTAGCTTATGCTTGCAATCATATTTGTTGAGAAAAGTTTGCCTCTCAAGTCATAAGTAGAGAAAACTTTTCCATGCTTCACTAAAGGGGAAAAGAGATTCGATTGCGGTGTGAAATGAATATTTCCAGTAAGTTTCAGAGGTTTACAAATATTGCAATGGTTTTGATAGTCAAACTTTTGATATGGTATCGAAAGTTATTGCATCCAGAATAAAATTGAAAGCGGGCACAAGCTTATAAAATGTTATTAAACAATTTTACCGTACAAAGTAAAACAAATTGAGGCTTTCCTGTTAACCAAACATGCCGTTCTTGCGCAGGGCATTTATTACTAACTCTTATAGGAAATACTAGGCCTTCAATGTAGAATTAGCTGTAGCTATAAATCAGTCTTATATCTTTGCCAGTTAATATCAACATATTGAAATCATACTTTCCATTTAGTAGATTATAGTCCATAACCACTAACAGCATCAAGAACAATTCAGTTGTAATGAAATATATCTTTACTTACTTTAGGAAATTTAATCAGTATTTTAACCGTTTGTCGATGATGAGGTGATGTTCCACTCGAAAGTACATACTACACACAATAGTGAAATCTAATTACCTTTCTTTAAGCAGCTAAAGCTGGCATCGAAAAGAACAATCGATAATTTATTATATTTATATAGAGATATTCACTTGATTTGAAGCTAACTATGACGAGATTTTATATAAAAACAAAAAAAGGATCAACCATCGATTAAATGATTTGCCATGAGTTAGAGAAAAGCTGAGACAGAGGGAGAGAGAGAGGGAGAAAGACACTATTATTTATTTCCAATTATCTAAAACGAACACAGTTCACAATATTTTAGTAATCTTAACAAGAAACAGACCATAAACATTTTCATGAATACATAATGCTTTTACATTACTTTTAAAAAGATTTTGGAATTCTGATGAATATTTATTTTGTCATGTTTTTGAACTAAATCAGAAGGCTTCTGTAAAAGATTAATTTGCATATTTCATGAAACTTGTGACAAAATGATTTGTTTTGCTTTTTAAACTAAAAAAAGGTGAAAAGGAAAGCTTAGAAAGTCTTAGGCACCTCTTAAAGAAAACAAGTAAAAGCTACGATTCTAATTTAAAGTAAATGTCAGCCGATAATTGTGGTGCACACTCTCTTCTTCTTGTACATAGGTACATAAAATTGTAAAAATTTAACAGACTTTCTTCCCCTTCTTTCGAAATGCTTTTGTGAAGCAAAACGCCAAGATTCAGAGAGAGAACAAAAAAAGGAGCGTAAGAATGAAAAAAGTAAAATCTTTTGACGTTCATTGGAAAAAGGCTATTGTATCTATTGTGTAAATGGTAAGATTAGCGCACTGCCATCACATCGCCTTGGGGGGGTTTCACTGTCTATTCAGCAAACACTCCACAGAAGGTTTCACGCAAAAAATACACGCACTTAAGTCCTTTTGGAAACAAACGAACGATGGAAACTTTTTTAGTGAATGGGTTGTCATTATGTCCTGGACTCTGCCCTACCTACGGTCAGCTTCTGCCCAGAATTTTGTGCGAGAGACCCCGAAATTGGATCCTCAGACTTCTCAACCTACTTTCTTTTTACTTGAGGATAATGCAAAAAAATAAAGAGAAAACAAGGGAAAAGAAACCGTGAACAAATGAATGAAAATTACGAGTAATTATTAAAATTACATGATATGTTTCAATGATGAAAATCGCGTAAAAAAATAGTGCACGGAATAAAAATGTATTCGCCAACTTATGTTAAAAAAAAAAAACACAATAAGGTTGCATTCGATCATGGTTGGTTACTGCCGCATGTGATGGTGGTTGTGTACTGTTGATAAATGTTAGACCATCTTTATCTTGTTAGATATCTTAGGTTTATCTTCTAATACATTCTAACAATTTAGATGAGGGAAAGGCGTCTGGCTGAGGCCTTCTTATTTTCGTCTAAGATTTATTTTCACAATAAAATGTGGGATAAAGCATTTGCTCGTCAAGGGAAGTCAAGCCTAAGTAATTTTTTTGAAACTAACCCTAGGAATAAATGCTGCATGCATCTTATAAGCATCCCATGAACGATAAGTCAGAGTCGCGACTACCAAGTTGGTGTTCGTGAAATCAAATTTGAATGCGTTTTGGATACTTGATCGTACCTATGGGGAATGCAAAGTCAGCATAGGCGTAACAGTTACATTTCTTCCCTATCCACATTATTTTATGATCGTCACCTTGTTATACGTGTAAGGGACACCACCAAAGTGATTGGTCATTTTTAACAAAAAAAAAAAAAAGAACAAGTTGAGCATATCATAACTGAAGCGACCCATGAGTGCCGTATAACCTTTTGCTTAAGTTTCATAGACTGCTTGTAGAAAATAACAATAAATTTACATATTTAAGTGAGTTGTAAAAAATGTATACCCTCTCAGTAATAATAACGCTATATGTGCAATGTGGATAGGTTGTCCTAAAGGCAAATATTGACGAGTATTTTTTTCTTTTCATGTAATTGCATTTTTCTTACAATACTTATGTTAATTAATAAATAATGAAAAATGATAATCATATCTTTTTGCTTACTCGCTTACACAACACAATTGTCGATTTCTTTGAAATGCAATAAAACTTAAAATTATATGTTAACATATTATATGGAAATTTATTTATTTTTTATGCTATAGGCTGGAGATGCCTTTGCGTTTTTTTTTTAAAGCTTGGTGTTGACAAAAAATTATTCTCTTCGATAACTTTTTCATATAAATAAGTACAAAGAGTGGCACACTAGTTGACCTAGAGATGACAGAATTTTTCATAGGTCACAGTAAACATGATATTGTTTGACTACAGGCGAAAATAATTCCCATATCTTTACTTCACATTCATTGGCCCTTGCTAACGAGCGTCTAGGTCGGTCCTGTAATGTCGGATAACGGTAAATCTTTATCTAAAAGCTTCGTTACCGTCTTAGCAAACATTTTTTTTGTATTATTAGTAGTGTTATTGTGACTAACTTTATAACCATAGGCTAATATCAAGAGCTACAGGATATGCAGCTATCGTATACAAGAGAGCTTCTAATGTAATTATATGTATAACTAGACTGAAGGGAAGGAATTGATGCAATCTGACTTAATCACCTTAATACCCTCAATGGCGGTTTGCTGTCAGTAATAGAAGAAATTTACATATTTAAGAAACCCAAACGTGTTCAAGGATTCATCAAAAGATTTCAAAGTCGGCGGTAAAGCAGTCTAACGAACAATAAACAGACAAAAAATGTTCGTCTAGCCAAAGAAGTAGAAATACATGGTGCTAACGTAAAAGATTTCTTATTTGACCTTGAACACTGTGATCGCTCTATTAAAAGATTGAGCAATTAAGATCGAATGATTTCGGTGAAGATGGGATATATTGGCAATCCAAGCAGGTGAATTTCAGATTATTTTACCATTTGCTAATAACTACTTTATTTTATGGTTAAGTATAACTTAATAATAAACAAATATATCTGTATGTTAGATATAAAAAACATCGCTCACCTTACTACTACCTTATAAAAATAATACCCAACAAAAATATCTGCACCAGCACATTTTTTATTTTTCATGGATATATAAATAATAATAATATTATGCAGTGAAAATGAAAAGGATAAAATTTATTACAAAAAAAAAAAAAAATAAATAAATAAAAAATGAGTGCTGCCTTGGAGACGCATAACTCCTAGGTTGAAAATCGTTGCAGAAAAAATCGAATTAAAAAATTTTTATATAAAAGCAGTCAAACTATACGACGAACAAAATGATAATCTAAATTATCCTTTCGGGCTGTGTTTTCTTTTATAATTAAATAGTAAAATTTAATAATAATTTAAGTTAAAAGACTAACTGCCTGGAACTGCGTTCGTTTCATCAAAGCAAGACCTAATTAAGTGAGAGTGTTTTCATTATAATGTTAACTGAGGCGTATAAGCGACGTGAAAGGGCATAAACGATAATGTATTCATTAAAAATATTTCTTTATGTAAATATTTCTCACACAATTCTTTTTTTAAATTATGAAACTTGGAATATTTCTACTTAAAAAAATGTCCGTTCTTTGAGGAGAATAAATTAAATACTTGGGAAAGAGACTTCATTACTTAAAGGGAAGCATCTTCATCATTCGAATACTTTATCACTTCTTCACATGCTTCGGATAATTTCATCTTTTACATGTGTATGCAAAGATACTCATTCTGGGAGCAAGTGTATAAAGTCTTTTATCCTGTTGGTAACATTGAAAACCAACCGAAACTTCATAAAGTATATGATTTTGGGCCTCACGACGTACGGATACTTTAGTCTTATCTTAAAGAATTTTATTAAGGATTGAGATTCCGACTGAACATATACTTATGAGCACACATTTTACTGTAGGAAAAATACTGCTTTTTTATATTAAAACATTTATAGAAAAATGCAAAAAATTTGTCTTCATTTTAGAGAATAATTCATGTTACATATAAAAAATTTTGAAACATTTGACGGAGTGAAACGAGAAAGTTGTTTAAGATAAAAACAATTTCTAAGATATAAGAATTATTTGAAAACCGAGATAGCGAAAAGATACCTAACTGAAAAAAGTTAAAGTAAACTATAAAAAAATAATTAAAAATGAACTACATTTTCTTTATTACTTAGTCTATTACAGTCTACTGCAGTCATGGCTGATGCTTTCGACAGAACTTTGACTTTGACACCTCTTCGATGATATCTTCTCAACGTTCATATTCATTTTTCAAGATTTTTTCCTCAAACCCTTATGAGATTCTAAAAATGTTGAAGATAAGGACTTTAAGACGACTGTCGCGAAGTTTGAATGTTTCCATTATTTATAATGCTTTCGGCACAGAATGGAAAGTTCAACCCATTCATTTTGCTCTGTATCCTGCTTAAGGGCGCTATCTTATGCCACGAAAAAAGCACTATGCTGCCCTTACTAATGTTCAGTGACTCTATCTGTGTCAATGCTTCACATCGAGTCCTGAAGGTTTTGGATGAACCAGGTTCTGCTTTCTGATCAAAGTCTGATAGCTTCTTTCATTATCATCATAACATTTTCTCGCGTATACAAACATAATGTAATATAAGTGTGTCGTCATTGATACGCATTCTGCCAAATAAATATAGAGCCGTTCATACAAATGTTTGTCTGCAAATTTTACCTTACGAAGATAACAGCTCGAGTGTTGTATATTCGCTTTTGTCAGAAGTGTACCCTACCGTTGAGAAGGATTAGAGTATTAGGTATTGGTGATTGCCAATTTTACTTGGCTAAGTTGAATTTGGATACACATTTTGTTCTTCATATCATTTAAACGTTTTCCCATTAATGTGGCCGACATGCATGGAATAAATATCTCATTAATTTCGTTCGTAATTTCTCTAGTGGAGGTAAATGAGATTCGTTGACCTTTGCCAGCAGGTAGTAGTAGTTTTTCTTGTTTCCCTTATTTGAAGTAATTATCATTCCACGACTTAATAAAATATTTTTTTTTTTTTTGAGGCGCATCACCAAGGCCGCTATTTCAGCTATTCTTCCTCATCGAAATTACTAATAATTTTCTTTTTTAGAAGGAGCATTACTTTGTATAAGTTTTAAGAAAACTTTAAATTAATTTAAGGCAAACAAAGAACTCAGCATCTTATTGTTAATCGATGTATAATATAAAGAGCTTCCACACGTTTGCTAATGTGATGTCGTATGAATGTTTACACTCTATGCACAAGTTGTGATATAAGGGCTCATTTAAACCGGATTTAAGCATGTCCGTGTGTCCTTCTATGTATTGTAAGCATTCTCCTCGCCGCAAAAATGAAGCCATCGATTTCAAATTTGGCAAAAACATTGAAAATTATTGCACGCATGTTGGTATTGAAAATTGACTAAATCGGTAAAAGGACACGTTCACAGCACCACGTAATCTGAGATCATCTCTCTTGTTCAAAGAGAATGAAAAATTGGTTATTTGCTCATTACTAATAAACTAGAGCAAATAAATGTATAAAAATTTGAACGCATATTCTATGGGCGACGCCGTAGCATCTGTGCATAAAAATGGAAAAAATTGACCACGCCTACCTAAAATCAAAACTTAATTGTTTTTTCAATACCTTTATAACACGCAGAAACAAGGTTCAAAAACCCCATAAAGTATGTAAAGTCTTAGCCAGTTACAACCTTTGAATGCATCTAAATATGTCGCCCTGTTCGTCTGTCCAACTGAATATTTTCGAAATTTTGTAGTATTTACGGCAATCATTTTCCCGTTAGTGAAAATGAATATATCGTCTAAAACGCTAAAGAATTTGGAATGGACCTGAACGTTTCAAGGAGACGCCTACAACGCCCGCACGCCTCTACGAGAAATTTTTATTTTGAAAATAGACGAACTCAACTGCGCCCGCTCTCTGTTATAGAGCATGAGAATTTTGTTCTTTTTCTTCTTTTGTCCTTTTTTGGCGTAAACGCTGATGGGTATAAAAGATTTGGTTCCGAACGAATTTAATTGTCTTACTTGTTATTATTAAAGCCGTCAAATCCAAACGAAAAAAAAAATGCATATATATATACACAAATACACAGTCTGATCGTCCTGACGTATTCATCTGAATCACAGCTAAAACATAATACGAAAAGTGCTAATAAACTGGAACACATCCTCACAAAATTTAGAAATTAATTAAAAATGAGTAAAAACACTAAAACAAGCCAAGCCACACCATTAAATAGCCTACGCCAGCCTACAGTTATTTATCTAACGACGACTCGTATAACGACGAAAGTGTTATATGGAAAGTGGTTGAAAAAATTGTCCAATCCGAACCATTTTGAATAACGTTCGTGCTTGGACTAAAACAAGTCAGTGTACCAAATTTCGTCAAAATGACAGATGGACAGACAAGCTTGAATTGATTCAGAAAATGATTCCTAATCGATCGGCAGAATAAAAGGAGGGTCTTCTTCAACTCCTTCTGGATGTTGCTTACATCCGCACAAACTTAATATATCCTTATACCATAAGCCACATATAATTATGGATAAATAATTTGATTTTGAACGCTATAATTATTAGAACAAAATCTTAATGGGTTTGCTTCATATATTTTCTGCGGATGATAACAGAGGGTATGCAAGATTCGCTACAACATGAACATAAATTTTTGAAACAACTTTTACGAGCAATAGATGCGATTCTCATGAATGTTAAAATGTGTAAATATTTTTTTTTTTTTGTTTTTACATAAATAAGTTTCATTAAAAATGCATTTTTTGTTCTCCGATTAAAATAATAATATACATAATTACGAAAATGGCTCATCATAAACAAAGGTGTCACACATACTTATAGGTTGCACGATGAACACATAAACGCAATTATAGCATACATTATGGGCTAACTTGTTAACAATAAGTTAACTTTTACTAATAATTTAATTTAAATTTTCATATCTATTGTTAAAAAATTATTGCATATTTATAATCGTGATTATATATCCATAAAGTGTAGATTTTTCTTCATCGAAAACTTAGTATTCACAATCAATTTCAGTTCAATTTTATTCTTTGGTACTTAAAAAATGGTCATATTTCGCCTACTCGGTCGCAATGAAGTGAAAGAAGAAAGAAGGCCATGAACATGTTAGAAATTTTAAACAATATTTCAAAAAGGAGCCGTTTTCTTTGAAAGTGACGTAAGTCCATTTTTGACAAAATGTTAGTGAACGATAACAATGAACACAATTTGCTATTAGGGTTTTATCTATAAACAGTTCCTAGAAAAATTTCATCATTTTGTGAATAGAAATTTACGTCGTTAATGAAATTACAAACACAATTAATTTGAAAGTGGTGCAAGTCCACTTTCCGCAAAGACTTCATAATTACTCTACGATGAAAGTTCTACGATTTTCATTTTCCAATTGTTAAAAGCATTTCATGAAGCAACTTGACCGAGGTCAACACATTTTAACTTCAACGGTAAGGGCCACTGACTACATACGTAAATATATATATATATATACAGATTCATTGCTCAAGAATGAAAGTGCATTGTATGTTTGCGCATAAAAATCGAAACAAATATTAGGCAGTCTAAAAAGGGTTGGGCTATCTATTAATAGAAACACGTTGTTTTAACAACCTTCATGTAAAGGTATACAAGAAGCTAAATGTTTGTAACTCTCCGATTAATCTGCGTTACTTTATGCAAGTGTATGTGCCATATGCTGAAATTTTTCAAAGATGAAAACATTTACACAATGAGCAGTGATATGCTATATATATATATATATATATGTATATAAACATATATATATACATATATGCGAACAGTTGGCTCTAAGAGATCGAGACCTTAAAAATGTACTCGCTGTGTCGAGAAAGAAAGGAAAACTTTCAAAATATATTATTGTTATGAAATTCGCTTTTCTTGATCGTGGCTTTTTTTACAATCAATTTCTTTAAGGATAGGACTATTTGCAGTTTACTTAGTTTGACAGCATTCTTAATTTAAGCTTCCTTTTCGACTCAAATGTTCTTTTCTGATTGACTCTGCCTTCGGTAATCTATTTCGTCGGCCAGCAGCCTCATGACGCGCTGTGGTTGTGCACTTGGGTTTTCCGTCTCTAGGGAATTTATTTTCTGGGAAAATCAATTAGTTGGCAGGAACTGGATTTGGGATTTCCGCAACACTATTTTTGTTCATAATCTACAAGATTTGTCTCAGATATTTTTGTCCAAGTAATTTCAGTTCCGTTTACAACAAGTTTCGACAAACATCCTCATAATCATTTCACATACGTTTTGCTTTTTCTCTCCTTGCATTACTGAATGTACACATACTGACCTAGCAAATACATTAAAACGAAGATGATTCATTTGCCTATTAACTGAGATGTCGTGTATTGATCACGACTAGTGATAAAGTTCATTGTATTTTGTATGAATTTCAACACAGAGGAAATGTTATAGAAGCGTGTAGCAGAAGATTTTTGATGAAGGTACAATTTCTGATAGAACATGCGAAAGATGTTTCGAAAAATTTCAGTTAAGACACGCTCTGGGCAACCATCTTTGATCGACGACAATACTGTCAAGGACATGTTAGAGCGAAATCGTTTTTTGACAAAATCGGAGATTGCGGGAAAGCTTAATTCAGTTTAGCAAACCATGTCGGAGCATATTCGAAAACAAGGATTCTGAAACTTGACAAAACTTTCCGGTAGATCTAGTATTTAGTTCAAAAAGTATACTACGTACTCATACACACCTGCACTACTACTAATTATAATATACATAGTCTTACACATGCATATCATGAATCTGATGCCTCCACCACATAATCCTTCAATACATAATATTTTAACTATTTTCAAAAACTTTCTCGTAATCGAAAAACTTCAAGACGGAACAAATTAATGTAAAGTTGTTATTGATTTAGTCAATTTAAACGGAATTAATGTAAAGAAATATTAAAGTAAAGACTTTTTATTTTATTATCGTTATATTCTTTCTTATCGCATATTTAATAAAAGTTTCATACAAAGATTGAAAGCTTTTGATTCATTTGTTATCCCATTTTCAATGTATCATAAGTGTGCGATTATCGCACCTTGATGATTTTGATAGTGATGTATTTCCACTTGATGTACGAAAAGTATATTTCTCTTAATTACCACTTTAAAAACGATGTCATTATAAACTTAAATCAATTCAATATTTAAATTTATATAATAAGAAAGTTATATTCGTCCGCGGCCGACAATTTTATAACCATCATCGCTTAATTCTGATTAATAATACGCAGACTGTGTATGGTCTTTGAAGATTCTGCAAACGCTTCAATAAAAGAACGACTTTTTAGTATTCTATAATATTGAATAGGCGCTACTAACTTTTTCCATATTTGTACAGGCACTGCTGGACTACCAAGTTATGTTGCGCTGCGGTCGTATCCTTTAACCAATTTGGCTACGTACAAGAACTTTCGGTTCTTGTACCAAATTTGAAGCCAATAGTCGCATTTTTATGACCAGGACAATGTTTACCGCGGACATTAGAAAGACGGGTAGACAGACGGACGGATGTACTAAAATCGATTTAGAATTTCATGCTTTCATGCTTATATACATTATGGGCTCGCTGAAGTTTCATTTTTGAGACCGCGACAATGTTTGCCACGGGCATTGGACAGACAGATAGACAGACGGGCGGACGTACTAAAATCGATTTAGGATTTAATGCTTAACAAAGTTGTACATACTTTATGGGATCACTGAAGTTTCATTTTTGCGATCAGGACAATGTTTACCACGGACATTAGACAGACATACAGACAGACGGACGGACGCGCTAAAATCGATTTAGAATTTCATGCTTATCAAAAATGTATATACTGTATGGGATCTCTGAACTTTCCTTCCTTTTCCATAAAATGAATATATCCCCCGTCCTTCGGTGGTGTGTATAAAAACATGACATAAGCTGTAAACATCTTACTTTTTCCTACGTCGTCTTGCGAATGTATTGAGTGAATTGCTGTTAATATTTTTTTAACCAAAACCAAACTTTAAATACCTGTATATACCACTTTCAAGGTAAGAGCGATACATTTGTCGCTTCCAAAGTCGACATTAGCGAAGATCATCAAGTATTTCTCGGCGAACATAAAAACAGTTGTAATAACTTTCACTTTACAATGTTTTTCTTCGTTTTCTTTTTCAAATTCTTGAATTTAATTGCTGACCACTTTATTTACTTCATCTACTCTTAAGAACTGTCATCTTAAACCTGCTTTTCTTACAGAGAACAATCTCCTTTAAATTCCAAACCGTTACATTAATTTATAAATTTTTTCTCATTTCTTTTCTTTACATTCTGCTGACTTAGCAAATGTTGTTAGACAGGATGAGGATGAAAACAAAAAAAAAAAAGAAAGAAGAGAAATAAAAAAAAAAACGACTTTAGCGTGAATTGTGCCAGCTTTGGATATTCGTTCGTTCAACGGATTAACTGCTTCAAATCATAAAGTGACAGTAAAAATTTTTATATTAAAGGATATAAAATAAAATGGTTTTTTGATAAAATTGTGAAAAATTCTTGAGCAAGCTCTCGTTCATATTTCATTTTAATTTTAATTAAAGTTTGGAGAGATGTGTTTTCACTCATGCTTCTGGAATTAATCAACCGTGCTATGTTAAAGTGAATTTTCTTATACTTGAAAGATAATGGAAAAACGAGTAAGCTTTAAAAAGCATTGTTGACGAAAGAAGAGAATTAAAAAATGTATATACGCTTGTAATGCAATAATTAAAGTTTTTTTATTGCTTAAAGTTATATAGGAAACTATTAACGCCCAGGAAATAAATGTGTCGCCTTCGAAAAGGTCGCGTAAACTAGGCCCAACTGAAATTGTTTGTCCTGGTAGTAGAACCAGAAAACTGACGCAACTACGCCAATTCCTTTACTTTACTTTTCAGAAATTAAATTAAATTTAAATTTAAAAAATATTTAAAAAATTCCATGAAACTTTAAAGGTAACCTAAATGAGAAAAAAAAACTTAAAGCCAAGTGTTTCCAAGCAATTTATCTTCCATCATAAGTAGGAAAAGTCTGAACGCTACTCTAAGGTTAACTTTATCCCTATATAACCTTGAAAAGTTTTTTTTAACCTTCAATTCTTGCAGGAAATAAAGACGTAATAGTCAGGCAACGTTGGTCATTAAATACTTTACACTGTTTTAATTAATGCAAGTGTGCATTTGCTGAGCGATTTTTGCGGAAAAATTTTCAAGTTTGCAATCTTTTCTTACATAACTGCTTTTTCAAAATAAGGCGTTACCTGACATCTTTTAAACGAATCCATTTCCATCCTTGAGTCGAAACACGTTAGTGCACTAAAATTTGAGACAGCTGGACAAAGTTACTTTCGATCGCATAAGAAAACATGTATCTATCTTAAGTCCTTTTGATTGTTACACACATTCACACCAACTTAATATATCCTCTATTACAAGTGGTGTACGTCATAAAAAATGTGTGACCAAATGCCAGTCAGTCAATTGTCGTTAGCATTTTTTATGAACTGAAAGATAGTTATTTAGATAAACAAATATGTTTCCATCTCATTGGTATTTGGGATAATTTTTTTATAAAATGAAAACTAATGGCTTAGAAGTAATTGGAAATGAAAAATATTTTATTAGTATGTTACTAACGACAAAATAAAAGTCAGGGCTTCTTCCACCTTAAAATATGCTGTGCTCTTGCCTTCACAGTCATAAATTTTCCTTTTATGCATTTAAAGCAGAAAGAATTCATTTTCTTATTCCCTTTGGTATAATAGTAAATTAAATAAATATATTTTTAATACACGCTTCCCTAAATCATTGTGTGTGTGAATAGCACGAATAATTTTTATTCATTTTCTCAAAACTTGTGCGTCCACAAGGAACTTTTGTAGAGTCTACACGCATTTATATTAGTGATCTCTATGGAGTGTCTGTCCGTCTACTCTTTTTAATAAACATACTGCCCGTCGCGAGAATTAAGATAACCCGCGACTTCAAATTTGGCAAAAACATCGAATATATTTGTGGACATGTTGCTGTTGCAGCAGGGCCAAATCGGTCAAACGAGGTACACAGTACAAGACAAACTAAGAGCACTACTTTTCTCAAAATCAAAAAAATTGGGTGTTTAACTCCTAATCGACATTTCCGTTACAGAGATATAACGACAAAAACTGCCGGTACTGCTACGAAAAAGAACAGTAGCAGCAACGCCTACCCAATACTACGCGGAATTAAAATTTCTATTTTTTTTTTTTTTTTTTTTTTTTTTTTTTTTTTTTTTTTTTTTTTTAAGATAAAGATGGTGCATATCAAAGATACAGTGCCAGCCGAAGTTTCTTGTTATGTTAGGTTATCCCCTGAAGCCTTTAAAAAAAAACATTTGGCGATTGTCGACTTTCAGAAGATATCACGAGTCGTTCATCAGATGAATGATTTGAATTCCACTCTAAAAGTTCTTAAAAGTGAGCATAACATGCATTGTATTGCATTGTAAAGCGATTGATTTCATTACTAACTGCACTTCAAAGTGCATTAGCATCTTTCTTGAGCCCACATATAGGAATGCCTGTATGTTGGACAAGTCATTCCCATTGTAGCAATGAAAAATCTTAGGATATATGTAATATATATACGTTCATAGATGTCTGGCTCAGTTAAAAGTCAGCTGATATAGGTAATAATTGAAACAGAATCTTGTGAAGCTTGTGAAGAAGAACATATCTACGATTTATGTTGTTTTTATTACGTCCTTCTGGGCATTAGAAACAGATAATAAGATAATTATTTGCAAATTGTTTTTCTCGTCCTCTTATAGTTTTTCTTTTTTCTTTATTTAATCTTTGTAAAGTGCATAGAGTGCATGGCTTAGTTCTTATACAAAGCAAGGTTTAGGATTTAATGTTAAAGCATTTTCATTATCATATAAAATTTTTGTTTTCTCATCTCTCGAAGGCTAAAAGTCCAAAACTATAAGGAATAGAACAATTTTTATCCTTTACATCCTTAAGAGCATTTCACTTTTAGAAGCAAGCACTCATTTAAAACACTTTCTAAACGTCAGGAGGAGCAAGGTCCACGCAAATATCAGACATTCTGGATCGATAGATCTACGACGGAAGATGCAAATCTAAAGCATACAGATCTACTTTTCAAGTATGTATTAATTGTACATGGATCTACAGGTTAATTTTAGTGACATTTTGAACACGAGATGATAAGAATAGGAAAGAGTCGTTCGAAGGCATACTTGAGTTTCTATATTCAACATAACTGTGGTAAATTTTAATAAAAAGTTCAATAAGTTTAACGTCAAGTTAGGTATTTAGTTCTATTCATCTGATAGTTAGACTTTATACTGCAAAATCTCTTTCAGTTATGTATTAATTGGTTTAGCAAATTATAGAAAATGCCTGACAACAGTATGGTTGGAAAGAAAACAAATGATGATAAAATATTCACAACAGGCAACAACATCAATCGCAATAATCCGACTAACAATTAGCAAACTGCACCTTATTGAAAAGCAAATAATTTAATTTCTTGTTTTTGTAAACGTCAAAAATCTTCGTGCTAACTCCCCTAAGAGCATCGTTCAATTGGTCCCGTAGGAATATACAAAAATTCGTCAATGCGATGCTTATCCCATTGCTTGCGTTTTTGCGACTTAAAGTCGCACGCATTGTGAAGTTTATTTGTTTACCTATTGGGAAGTACAACTTATTACGATTCATAACCAATTACATAATACATTACAAGTAAAAGATTGCGAGGCACTTAAAATACTTAAACCTAGGTTTACAGTGACAAAGGGACGATAAAGAAAAAATAACACTGACTGACACTTAACGACTATCTATGATGCTGCCGATCAAGTAACTCACAACATGAACCACAAATTCACTTTTATTAGAAATAGAGAATAAGTGAAAATTTTCCTGAGAACGTTTACGGAGAATTCGTATAGGAGAGTGCAGCTCGTAGCTAAACCTACACAGCTTGTTATAGGCGCAATGAAAAGAGGTGGCTAGAGATTCTACATGGCGCAGTGCAGACGAGTGCAATCGGAATAAAGGTTCTACTTCACCGATGCTAAACCTAGGCAAGAAATTCACAGCAAGCGCGAGCCTTCGGATTAAAAGTAGCCTGCTCTCATAAGGAGAAAGTACGGTTCCTGTCTAAGCCCACGAAGGGCAAATAAGAGAGACTGAAGTGTAGACACTAAATAGGATTTTTCACAATATGTTCACTTCTTTGCTAATGGGATGATTATCATGACATGTTTTGGCGCACGTAAGGTCGCCGAAATCGGACAACTTCGAATTTTCATTTAACAAATTTCGGTGTTTAGCGTAAATGGTGCTGCATGAGTATATAATCGACTTTGCCAGAAAGCTAAGTGAAACAAGTAAAAACACTATTGTGGGATACGGCCCACAATTAAATCCCCTACGCAACTTTGTTTTATACAGTCGTTTATATAATTACTTTTCAAAGTGAGATGTTGGATGGGCGAACTCAAAAAAGAATGATGTGATCCGAAACGTTTTCAATAGCTTTCGTTCTAGCCGCAGCGCATATCGGCTTACCAAACTTCATCAAACAGACGGACGGACATACAAGCTTAGATCGGTTATGAAAATGATTCTGGAGAGATCAGTATAGTCTACCTTCTCCTTCTGGGTAACATAATGTACCTTTGTATTCAAATTGATGTAGAACTAAATGACAATAAAAATTTCTTTTGCTTTTTGTATTCTAGGTAAAAATTTTCTTGCATATGGTCTATCACATGTCTCTTACATATAGTATTATTATAAAAATTGATTAAAATAAAAAACTAAAGCAAATATTTAAATTTTTTATTAGAATATTTATTAAAATAGCTTTAAGACTTTCAAAAGTATTGCTTGGCTTAAGGGGTTAAATCAGACTATAAAATATTATGTTTTGTTGTTATACTCTCCGTGCACTTGTACCACAAACGTGAATAATAATATTTACAAATTTTTTCTCATTTCTTTTTTTAGAATTTCCAACACATTGAAACACAACAGGAAGTTCACCATTGTTGTTGTTAGCGAGAAAACTAGAATACAAAGAAAGATATACAAAATAAAAACGCAAAATTTTCTTAAAAGAAAAGAATTGTTATTGAGGTTAAGCTATGGCTTAAACTTGCATTAGAAAATTTCCTAAAAAAGTTTGTTTAACAAGAGTTTTTAATAAAAGCAACTAAAGTTCAAAAAGTTTTTTTAACCAAAAAAAAAAAAAGAAAAAAATAGAATCTGAAGGAAAAGATTAAAGAAAATAAAAAATAGATAACTGCACGTACAACAACAATAGCATCGGTTCATAACCAGATTTGGCGAATAAAAGAGCTTCTACTTGTAATGCACGCTTGAAATATATTCCAAGTCTAACAAAATATTCAAAAGTTTTAACAAAAGAATTCTTCGTTGTTTAACCGAAAAATAGCAAACTTATCAAAATGGCTATGGAATGGATAACGGCTATGGACAAGAGGTAAACTTACTTTCCAACTTAAGTAAACTTTTTTATTATTAATATTTTATTGATTCATCTTCGATATTATGCACACCTGGCGATGTAACTTCTTTTCTCTGATCACTGCCTTAACTCTGTTCTGGTTTTCTTTGACTTTGGAAAAAGATTTGTAATTGTTGACATTCTTCTGCTGTTTCGGAAATCAACACTTCGCAATTCCTTCTCTACTCTTGCAAGTCCTTTTTAACTATCACCTTAACTACTCGTCTTGGGGTCTTGGGGTCAGCCGTCTTTCCATCTTAAAAGATGAAAAGTTTCGTACCCCTCGCATGAAATTCCCTTTTCTCAGTGACTTCCCTATTGATGGTTCTGTTATGCTTACTATTCTACGCTTTTATCCGAACCATGAAACTGAATCTCTTGTCATCATTGGCCTCTCTTCTTGGTCTTTCTAGAAGCATTCGCACCACTCGCAAACTCATAGCGTAGTATGCAGTATCGCAACCAAAAGCTTTTTTTTAAATTTACAATGCTTCACTGTATTCATATGTATTAACAAATACTTCCAAACAAAGCTCTGTGACAACTACTCGAAAGAATCTCCAAACATATTAAAATACGTCTTCGTCTTAGTAAATATATCGCTAGGTATATTATTACGTACGCTACCGATATCTTTGCTAAAGCACATGAAAAGAATTGAGAAAATTATTTTTTGCTCTAGAATCTTTCGTGTCCATTGCTTTTAGATGAGCATGGTCAATTTTCCCAAATTTGTGCAAGTACTACAGGGTTGGCGTAATAAATGATCGAAAACAATTTGAAACCGATATATTAAATTTTTCGTCGGAGAGGATGTATACCACTGAGAGACGGACAGACAGCCACATAGACAAACGCATAGATAAGCCTAAATCGATTAAGAATATTATAGGCATATATATGGTTCATAGTTTACAAGGTTTCTGTGCAGGAGTGTTAACAAGATCAATCTACACCCACCTCTCGAACGAGAGGATTCTCGAGAATCTTAAACATTCTTTTGAAAAGAGAAAATCACGAAAAAATAAAACTTCAACAGTCCGTACTGTTCAATAAGCCTGAGCGACTTTTCCATTTATCTATGGTCACTGTTGGATCACACATGCAGCATGCTACTAAATATTTATCGTTGTATTTGTTGTGATTTTCAAGTAAAGAAAAGGAAAGCAAATTTTTTTTCTTTTAAATACAAAGATGGCCGCAGGTTAAGTTGTACTATAAGCCTATCCTCCAACCGATTTGTCTCATTGCCCATACAATTTGCGTGCAGGAACTTCAAATGTTGATTCTGCCAAGTTTGAAAACGGCAGCATCGCTTTTGCGATAAGGAAAGCGTTTACGACAGTCATTGCAAAGGCAGAGGGACAGAAAGAAAGCCAGAAACACTGATAGATAGAACGACAGAAGAAAGTGCTTAAATCAATTCATGCTGCTCAATAATCTACGTACTTTATGGAGCCTTTAAATCCTCCTTTTACGAGTTGAAAACGGTCCTACAGAATATCTGTACCGCTATGTTTCGGTGATGGATATTAAAATGACCTTGATATGCAAGATAATAGACCTGGCTTTTGAAAATTTCCGTTAATTTTTTAATCTATCTTATCTGAAGGTACTTTGCTCTATGCCGACTAGGCCCTATTTGTCTGCTCCAAAAAATTTGGAGGAACTAGGATAAGTGAAATTTAAAAACGCCATTTTGCGGTCATTTAAAGATTAGTAGCTCGCGAATACTAGTAAAAAATATTCTTCTAAATACATGCAACTAACCTGTAAGGAACAAATTTTCGCGGAGGTTCGCGCTCCGGCGACCAAGAAGGTTCTCCTTACAAGAAAATTTGTATTTTTCAGAGATTTTCCGTAGATTAACGCCACCGGTTATCTATCTACATAATCTTGTGCTTACCTTATGATTGGCTGTATGCCCGCATAAATGAGACTAATAATCATATTTGCACTCATGTGATTCTTCGCAACTTATATTCAATTTGTAGACGGATAAATTACATAGACCCCAAAGCTTTACTCTGCGAACCTAACTTCACATTTTGCGCGCTTATATTGAAACTTTTACTTCAACGGACCGTTGTCAACACTCCGACTATCAAAAACAGAAGAAGATTCTAATTCATTTCCGGACCGACCCATGTGTCAACGTGGCGTTGTTAGCACTTCAGCTGCCAAAAATAGAATAAGGTTTGAATCACTTAATTATGTTGATCTCTTTGGAAAATGTGAATTGAAATTGCGTTGCGATGACGAGTATACTCGTTTGTATAATATGAAATTAGATTGTAATGAAGTAGTTCGACAAAATGACGTACACACTATTTCCTCTAAAATACAATTTTATGAGTAAATCCAACATCCGGACGGATGGACGAATCATGGCGCATATATTCGTCATAACACAAAATGTTGTAGTTTTTTCAGGGCGTGCACACACAGTTAACTTATTAATTACCGAACAGACCTTTGTACCAACGGAGCGTTGTTAGCACTTCGGCTGCTAGAAATAGAAGAGTGAAGTAGAATTCTGTTTCTTTCGTTATTACTTCGATTCATGTTCTAATCGGTGTTGCCGATTGATTAAGTACCAATTCGAAGTTGAATATAGTATTTCCGGTCCCACTTTACAATATTTCCGATCTGTCAATAAACTTATGCTAAACTTAAAATACATACGATACCTTAACTAATCTGAAATCTACGTAACTCGTTTTGGTTCTCACAAGGTATTTTAAATATTTAATACCCTGGCGCAAATTAAAAGAACTTTTGCAACTTTTACATTACATTTTACCTTAAATGATAGATTTTCAAGTTTCGTACTTCAGGTGAACATAAGTTTCCTAAATGATTGTAAATAAAATATGTATTTTACTTGAATTCTTTCCCCTTCGGAACGCATGCATGTTAAAGCGTGTTATAAAAATGCGAATGACTGTTTTTTACTGCTTCTCTTTTAATCTTAAATTACAATCTTTGTAAAATTGCTTAAAGTTATATGAAAAATTGGAAAATAAACTGAAAACTTTTAGATTTTATATAAATATTTTATTCTGTATTATTATTATTCCTTCAGGCATAATATAAAATTTATGATAGAATTTGGCTTTAAATTTAAGATAAGAAAATATTTTAACTATGTTTGCATTTCTTAAATGAAAATATATTAATTAGGTTGAGATATTTCTCTCAAATATTTAGTAGCGTAGTGTTCGACTTTAAGGATTTTGTTGAAAAACTAAATTAACATATTTTATTAATATTTTATATATATATATATACTAATTTTAATTAAATATTTGTGCTTTGAGTGATTGTATGTATGTACATTCCATTACCAACAAGCACAATAATGAATGATGGTATTCATCGTAATTAAGTCTATTCCCTTTATTGCAAACTGCTTGAACGTACTTCAAATACTTTGCAATGCATCGAGTTTTTCTGATATTAGTTTGTTAAGCAAATACAACTGGCAGTAGTTCAATATATATTTTCATTGACTAACAACATTGTACAGTACTTAAGATCCATTCCATAAATATCTTCATTATCCTACCTTACGAAGCAATAAATGCCTTTCTATTCACAGAAAAGCTTTCTCGGTATTTGTGTGCTATTGTGAAATATATTCTATGACTTAACATTTAATTACTGAAAACATCAATTATGAAATGAATTATTGTAAAAATTTCATGTAATAATGCAATGTAAGGAAACATTAATTAGTAAATTGCACATTTGAGGCATATTTAATATCATACAAAAGAATTGATTATACATTTTTGTTTTTTTTTTTGTTGTTGCAAAAGTTTTGTTAAATAAATCATTTTTAGAGAAGACAAAAGTTTCTTAACCATTCGTTTAATCAGTTGACTTATTTTATCATTTAATTATGTATATTGATCAACTGATGAAATAAATGATTTTTTGAAAATTTCCTAAAACTATGTTTTGTTTTATTATTTATTAAAACAGAGAAGGTATAGGTTAAAATTGTCCTTTGTTTTATTTGAAAATTTATGCATGAATGATTTATTAATTTTGTACAAGACAGGTTTAATTAACAAACACAGACGTCCCCCTCCTAACACGATTCACTCGTAACATTGTGTATCGAAACCATGTTATACGAAAATATCATAGAGAATAATAAAATTCAAGCGTAGATTTAATACAAAACACAGTAAGAAAAAAGACTCTGGCGGGCTATGGTTTGCCATTAAATAGGCTACGATACCCTACGGTTATTCAGATAACGACTTTTTAAAATAAGACGCTTTATGGAAAGCTGTTATATGGATAAGTGGTCCGATCCGAACCATTTTCAATAGCTTTTGTCCTTGGGTTAAAACATGTCAGCATACCAAATGTCCCCAAAATTTCTCAAAAATTGCGAACTTTAGATTCAACACAAAGATACGTGGACAGATGGACAGACAAGTTTAGATCGATTAAGGAATATTTTCTGTATATATACAATAAGATGGATCGTATCTTAAACCTTTACAAATTTAGTACACCTTCTACCGTAAATGATGTACATGAGGATACAACAATGCATACCAAGTTTTATTCGTCTTGTAGCGAGATTGTGCGTGAAAGATCTTCAAATAATGTAAATCAATGTAATGTGCACCGTGTTGTATCAACACCAAGTCTCAAGATGTGAAATTTCCTGATGAAAATTTTTTTTATAAAATCCCTTTCTAACTGTGTACTTAAATTAGCGTATGATTCAGATGTGTGGGCTTCCCAGGAACTATGCCCAGAGGCCCTCGACCGTTGTGAAAGACTCAGGGTGACAACAATGTATCAAAAATTTTCAATATTCTCGATCAGCGGCCTAATGTAAGCTTTGCTGTGCCCATGTACCAGTACACCGAGGTCAAGTGTTCTACAGAGATTAAAGTAATTTGTCCATCAACGAAGTCCTTTAAACGGATTAGACGGAATTAACTACATAGCGCGTGCAGCGTTAACCTTGCTGCCTGTCTTTGGAGCAGCCTACCAATAAAGGTGTTGCTCACCGTACCTGACGTCTACATTTTCCAGTCGAATGATCACAAACACTACTCCCTTTCTTCATACCTCTTTTCCTATAAACCCTCCTGATCACCACATCGCGCGAACACATATAATTTTCATCCAAAATTACAACTAATCTATTTCTTGGTTCCAAAGCTGATTGAAACTCTTCTTAGTAACGATAAAATAAAAATTAAAGCCAAAATCAATTGAAAAAAAGTACATTCGAGTTTTTGAAATCGTTTTATAATGTTCGTAAATTCTGTCCCGTGTCCCATCTTTTGCAGCTATGATTAGTTAAACGGTGTTTACGGAGTTTTCCATTGTCATGATTTCATGTTTCCATCCGTTTTGTGTAATTCATTGTTTATAATCCAATTGACTATAAGTCTTTTAAGATGAGATGATATGGCAGTAAAAACAACCAAACCAAATAAACTGTGATGACAAAAAGAGTGGGAAGGGAGCCAAATCAAGTTCACTAACTGATGTGTTAGAATCCTTTATGAATAGTTAAGTTTTCTTAATGTTTTATAAAACGAACGCACCCTTAAATGCTTGCAATCCTTTCAGTCTCTTTTCTTAGTATCGCTTAAAAGTATACTTTTATTTTCTTCTTTATTTAATTAACAGTACGAAGTTTATTTAATTAGCAATTTATTAAGTAAACGACTTTCTTTAAATATTTTCTCTTCAAAGCCCGTTAACTATTTTCGTGAAATGAATGCAACTACTTGTTTAATGATAAAAACTGTAATTAAGCTCTATTTTCAAGTTTCAAAATGTCTTCATACGATTCATTTTAACTATAAAATGAACAATTTTATTTCAGCTAGAGAAGTTTTCATTAACATAATAAATTTAAAAACTTTTCAAGGTTGTAATGGAATAACAAAGGTAGTGAGGGAAAGTTCACTTAATATTAAGTTCACTTAATGCAGTTATTTATATAAGTGATCTCATCCGAAACATTTTCAATAGGGGTCGTCATTGATACAAGATACGTAAATTTGATAAAAATACCTCAAAAATTACGATCTTTAAACGGAAAACAAGAAACCAAGGCAGGTCGGCGGACAGACGGACAGACAAGCTTGAATTAACTTAGAAAGTGATTCGGCCTAATAAAAATCGGAAACATTTCAAGCCCTTCTAGATATGGCGTACATCCGTACACACTTCAAATATGTTTCCAACGCAAGTGATGTAGGATATAAAAATATATAAAAGAAATAAGAACATTATAGTCTGTGTGATCCAAATATCCCATCATTGTTGTAAATTGCTACAAAGAACCAGTTTTTATGAAAAATTTTTATCATAAAACATTGCAACAAATAGGCGTTTTGACTTACAAGGACTTGCATTTCCTGAGAACCCTTATATATGGTGATACCCAAAATATAGACCTACATGAATCAAATTCGGTAATCACCGTGAAATATTGAAAATTAGATTTTCTTTTCATATAAAGATTCAGTTTTCATAGGAACGATGAAATGAGATGGCGCTCAAAAAATTGCCCGCTCAGCTGAACCAAATGTTTCCTGTCAATTAAGAATATCAAGATACTTTTACTCAAGGATTTTTATGGAGAAATTTTGAATGTTTATATTTTTTTCAATATAACTGCCTTTCAAACAAAATGTTATAAGAGGAGTGGTCCAAAAAGTGGACCAAACCAAAACATTTGAACCACTGGTCCACGGGTCAAAGCACGTCAGTATGTCAAATTTTGTCAAAATATTTTAAAATTGCTGACTTTATAGGTTGAACTCAAAAATGCATGGAAAGACATCGTCATAGACGTCAATAATCGCCATTAATCCGATAAGAATAGATTTAAATATAAATTTTCTTGTATTTGCTTCTAATCTATATAGGGATTATTTTTATTTGCCTTTCAATATGCTTGAAATATTTAAATATAATTAACCCTAAAAGTGAGCAATGGATATTTGCTTTTACTTTTTACAATTCATCGATTTTTTTATATGTCATGACGAAATAATTTCAATAAACTACTTTCAGAATCGACAATGCATGCTTAATTTAATTTCAAATATTGTCTTCTCAATACCATTTACTCTCCACTACACAGTACACAGTTAAGTCAATAATCAAATTTGTATTATAATAAAATTATTTGCTATACATGTTAAATTTCCATTAGAGAGCATTTTAAAATTTATGGTTTATGTAAATAACGTTTGCATATGCCTGTGCATTCGAGAATTATTAGCCTTAAATTAAAATTGAATGAAAAGCAGCTGGTAACTAGCATTTTGTTATTGACTTTTCTTGACATTTTTTTTTTTTGAATTTACTGACCAATATGAGGTTTTTAAGCAATATCTAGACTATAATACTAAATAAAAAATAATAAATTAATTAAGGAACACTTATTTGAACTTATGAAGCTCAGAAAAGGCATGTTGGTCACAAATACCTTGCAAATTTTCATATTTACCATCTCTTCCAAAAACCAAGATTGGGGCTGCGAGCTGGAATTAGCTCGCCTGTGTATCTCAAGGATCTTATTTTCGGAAATAAAAGTCTTACCATTTAATAATTAACAAATTCTTTTCCCTTTCCGGTTTCGTAAATATTAAACACCTGCATTTATTATTATTATAATTAATTTAGCCAGAGATATAAATTTGACTGTGTTGAAGCACTAGCATCTAAAGCTATCGGCTTTATTGAAAAGTCTGTAGCGCTTGATATTTCATCCCACGACCATTGGTAGCACAGGTGCCTTGCTCATTCGGCTTTTTTACTTTATATAATATTGTAGAAAAAACAAATAAGAGCATTATAGTCGGGCAACGCCGACTATTACATACCCCACACCACTTCGCCTAATACAGTTATTCGCTCCTTTTGGTAATAATGCTCCAAAAAGTACAAATTATTTTCACGCAAACTGATAATTGTGATGAAAGCCCGCGTATTGGAAGGTTAGATATTCCTTTCTTCTTCCTCTTGATATTCCTTTTCGTGATAGCGCCTATACACGTTGGGGGGGGGGGGGGGGTTTCTGAAGGCTCCTATGAATTATTAAGATATCATAAGATATTTTATATGGAGTCGGGCAAAGAAATAGACCCATGTGGTTCTAATTAGATCCACTTAATTTTTTTAATTAATTACTACCATAAACAAATTTTCATCACAAAAAAATTAACAATTATTTTTTTTTGGCATATAAGGGTATTCTTTTCGTGAGATTCCTTGTATCCAAAAAATAGGCCTACGTAGTCCGAATTCGGTAAGGAATATTTCTTTGTAAATTTACTATTATGAGCTAACTTTTAACATGAAATTTTGGAAATTGGAAATCGTTACTATATAAAGATTCCATTTCCGTAAGAACGTTTATATGAGAGCGAACTTAAAAAATTGTCCCGAACGGTCAAAAGTGTTCACATTAATTTGGAATGCCGAAATACTACTACTTAGCCGCTTTTGCTGAGAAATTATAAAAATTGCAATTTTTCTACATATAACGACTTTTCAGAATGGAGTGTTGTATGGGAAACTGTAAAAAGGGGGTCCAATCTGGATCATTTTCAATAGCGTTCATCATTGGGTCAAAATATGTCGCTGCACCAAATGTCATCAAAATATCTCAAAAATTGTGACCTATAGCTTGTACACAAATTTACGTAGATAGACATCACACGGACACATAGGCTTAGATCACTTCAGATCATGATTCTGAATCGATCGGAATAATAAGAGATGGGTCTCTCTTAAGCCCTTTTCCGTGTTACATACCTTCGCACTAACTTAATATACCCGGCATCACATGTGGTGTAGGCGGACGCTTGTTGATCTATAAACTCAAACGTACATTTCTATTTTGCGAGGGCAACATTTAATACGTTGTACGCATTTACTGTCTAAACAATCTAGCTCGTTGGCTTTGTTCTACGGTCCCAATTCTTAAGTTCTTAATGCGCTTTACAACGACTACTTTGATTTGCAATAGTACAAAGTTATACTATTAGGTGCTTGCATCCATTTTGCCTAGTTTTTCATTTGGAAAAGGCATTTATTGAGAAAACTTGTTGCAATATATATTAACCAAAATGTTCCCATTATTTTTTTTAACACTTTACTATGTTTCTGGCAACATGGCGATATCGAGTCGAAAGAATTTATATTGGTTTGGGTGCGATCCACCCACCGACCCATTTTTGCTCTTCTTCTTCAACTGCCGCGTGGCAGACAATCTGAACAAGTGGTATTCAAAAGGCTCCACGTCGGATGGGTACGCTGTGTGGGGCAGAACTTCCCATTCGACTTGCAACAGTGTATCCCTGCGCAATTCTTGCAGCAAGTGGCCAATATGGCATTCCTTTTCAAGTTTCATTTACAACCATGAAGTATGTGATACTCAACTTTCTAACTGCACAGAAGGTCACTGAAATGAACAAACGAGGCGACATCTTCTAGGAATGCAATGCGGAAGTGTCTTCATGGGTTTTACATATGCGGAAAGCAATATTTCATCTTAGATGCATATCCCTGTCTTGTTGAAAGCGGAAGCGAAAAAAATTATTTTCTTCGTTATCTTAAAAATCGCTATAAGGATTATTGTTGAATTCTGTAAATCTTCCAATAAGTTTCTCATACATATTACGTTTCTTTTTAGTGCTGAAATTAATATGCAAGCAAAAAAGAACCGAAAAAATGTAACAAGAAGTTTGATCTAAAAGACAAATATTTTCTTAACCGTTAAAATTTATGAGCGAAAAAAACATGCACGAAAATAATGAAAATAATAATAAATCTGTGAGAATTTTTCCTGTTCCATTATACGCTCTGTAGATGCATGAGAATAAAAGTGCCGGCAATTCAAGCAAAGCTGCAGTTTACTTCTTATTCGCTTGCTCCATGAAGCAAACTTAAGCTAAACAACTACTTTATGATAACGATTCGGTTGAATGCTTAGAACAATGCTACGTCATGCTTCCTCACGCAGTTAAACGTAAACGCATATATTTTGTGCAAAATTTCGCGATTATTAAGATATGAATTTTTAAAGTCAATTTTCAGGCGGTGATAATTAAGATTTTTAAAGAGCACGTTTGGGTAAACAGAAATCTTACTTTTAAGAAAAATATATTTCCGGGATTTTTTTTTTTTTCTTTTGTACTTGTGTGTTTCCCCAGACAAACCCGAAGACTCGTTGAATGTAAAATAATGTCATGTTTATGAGCAAGTAATCTGGAAAATGGCCATGTTTTTATTCTTCTTTCGTTCTGTTACACATTTGCGCACGAAATATTATGGAAATCATTTACAGAAAAAGAAAAAAAAACATGAAAATAAAATCAGAATGAAAAACTAGTACTGGCAGAATGGCGCCTTACATATGACATCCAGCAAGTTGTAAAGAAATTTAATTTAGCTTTTAGTTTAGCTCGTCTCTATCTCACTTTAACGCTCTATTTGGGTAAATAAAAAGCAAATAAAAACAAGAAAAAAAAATTTTAATAAATTTCACAAAATGCAGATAACAAACAATGTTAGCCAAGTTGGGGCTATAACTGTCAACGGTATTCAAGAGTAAGTTGAAAGTTGAAGAAAGATATAAAACTATTTTGTTGTTGTCATTTTTGCTTAGAGAGAAAGAGATTGCATAAAAAATTACCGAAGCATACGTTTTGCAATTTGTCCGATATTCTTGTAAAAATGTTCTTTTCTTTTCCTCTTTTTAAATTTTTTATTTCTATTTTTATAAAAATATGTTTTTTTTTCTTTTTCCCTTCTTTTCTTTGGCAGACCTTGTGACCGCAATCTAAGAGATGTTGAATTAATATCGTGTCGTTTACGTCGTGTAGAGCCATTATGTCGTCTGCCTAGTTCGGCATTACAACAATTGGCCATGTGCGGCTTTTATGAGGATCTTGAAAAGGGCGTTACATGTAAGTAAATAAATGTTAAGAGAAATTCATTCAAATTTACAATTTGCGCTTTCCGGCTTTCTCTCTCAAAATGGTAATAAATGCAAGGACTTTCCAAGCATTTGTAACCATTCGAGATATAAAATACATAAATTTATGTTCGATTACGTTCTAGTGCCCTGAAGAATAATATTTGAAAAGAAAAAAACCACCTTAAACTAATAAAATTATACACATTTAAGGTTTCATTTTATTTATGCTTTGTGGCTTTTAGTGTTTCGTGCTGGGGAACAGGGTCGTTTTTGGTATGCTGTCTTGGGTGGCTCACTTGAGGTACGTTATCATGCTACCGATACCGATGGCAAAGTAAGTAGAAATTGGCTATGAAACTACAATACTTTCTTTTACACGTTTAATATAAATATCAATGTAATAGTAATGGCAAACGGAAACTAACCGTTCAAGTGGTAAAAATATTCGAAATATTTATGAAAACATTACAATAGAATGCATGGCTTAAAATTTGAAAAAGTACATAACGAACACCACATAAGAATGTTGATAGATTTAAACAAACTATATCGATATCAGATTTTTATAATTTACATCATTTGTGAAACCGAACTTGTGTAGTATCCACTTGCGTGGATATTAATTTTGTGCGGATGTATACAACTCCCAGACGCACTTGAGAAGGGCCATCCTTTTATTATTCTGATCGATTAAGAAGCATTTTCTCAACCCATTTCAGATTAAGATTCACTTTCTGAATCGATCTAAGCTTTTCTGTCCGTCGGTCTGTCATGTTTTCTTATTTCCAATTTACAACCCGCAATTTGTAAGACATTTTACGCCAACCTATTTTCGCCCTAGGGCGAACGCCATTGAAGATGGTTCGGATCGAATCACTTTTTCGACCTCTTCTCATATTTCGAAAAGTTATTGTGTGAATACTTACTATTTGTAATTTTTTAGACTAATGCAATATTATTAATATTATTAAACTAAAATAAGTAAGAACATTATAGTCGGGCAAGGCCGACCATTAACTACAATTCCTGTTTTTAGTATAGAACACAAAAATTATATCTGGTTTATCTATAGAGGCATATTTTTCATGTGCGTAGTTCTGGGAAGGCGGGCCCAACGCGCAACGTAATGTAGCACAAATTTAATCCTTACATAAGGCACGATCCAAAAGTAGGCGTAGATGGTCCAAACTTGATACAGTTAATTTTTTTATGTTAAATTACTATTATGATATAATTTTCATCTTCTTCTGAACTTCAGTTTTTGTGATATGAGGCGATTCAAAAATTGCTCCAGCCGGTCCAAAGTTTTCATACCAATTTAGAATGTCCATGTAAATTTGTGTTCAAACTACAGCTCGCAACTTTTTAGATATTTTCATAAAATTTTGTGATGTCTTTTGACCCAAGGACGAACGCTGCTGAAGATGGTTCGGATCGGTCTACTTTTCTGACCACTCCCCGCATAACGCCCTATTCTGAAAAGTAGTTTATGGAAAAAACTTGAAATTTTCGAAATTTCTCGGCAAACGTGGCTAAGTTATAGTACTTCGTCATCCTAAATTGCTGTGAACACTTTGGACTGTCTGTAGCAATTTTTGAGCCCTCTCTCACATAATGAAAACTCAAGTTCATACGATAAAAATAATATAAAATAATTTTCAATGCGTTATGATCAAAATTATATCTACATAAATATAGTTTAACACAAAAAAAATAACTGTACCAAAATTAGACCATCACGGTCTATTTTTTGGATTAGGGTAATAAGAATTTTCACGAAAATTGATATTTTGTAGAGCAGAAAAGCCCTAGTTTTAATATGTGGTGATAGTAATTGGCCCATAATATTATAGTAATTTCATAAAAAATGAACTGTACTTGCAGTACATTACGTTGCGTTTTTGGCTCGCCTCCGCAGAACTACGCACATGAAAAATATGCCTTTATAGATAAACAAGATATAATTTTTGTGTTCTACATTAACAATAAGAACTGTGTTAGACAGTGTGGTGCAGGGTACTTAATGGTCGGCCTTGCCCGACTATATGTCCTTACTTGTTCTTTTAATAAAAAAAATGAAATTCACTGAAAAAATTACGAGTCTTTTTTTTGCCTAAATACTTTTTCAGCAAAAAAAGTTTTTCTCTATTTTTTTCCAGTTTCCTTTCCAAATGTTTTTTCATACCCCATTCTATTTCCATAAATTTCCTTATTTCCTACGCTCTAGTTTGTTTTTCTACAATAATAGAAGTGTTTTGTTTACTATTGGCGCGATTGTTTCTACCCATAAAGCAAAAGCTTGGCGTCATTCACAAATTCTGCATCAGTTATATAGAAATGAAATAATCCTATATAGAATTAATTCAATTTTATATAGAATTGCATTTTAACTGTGAACTCTACATGAATTGAAACAAAGACACCACTAATAGTAGTGTTAGCGGTTTTTATATCGAAACGAAAGAACCGTTTTTAATAGTAAGCGAAGCAAACGAGAAACCTTTACTGTTACGTTGAAACCCCAATTAATTGAACAAAGTATCAAAATCGTTAAAGATTTTTTGCATAGTTATAAGCTAGTAAGCCGACTAAGTCATCGTTCCAAACGCCGACTGAAACATTCCGGCAAAATTCTTATGCTCAAGTTTGCATTTCCTCCAGATTTTCCAGATAGCTGAAGTTATCGTTGGAGACAGCATCTGTACGCCACCTATATCCGTCCAAAATTAAAGTGTAATTTACATGTGTAGGCGGAGGCTTCAAAGTTTGATTGGAGTCCTTCAACCGCATACAGAAAAAGGCTCAGAAACTCATGGGCGACGAAAGTGTGTCCAAAATCCTCAATACCTTTGAGCATCGGCGTAATGTAGGCCGGATTGAGTTTATATACAGTTACATTCAGGGTATATGTTCCACGGAGATAGAAGGAATTTGTCCGCGGATTAAGTTGTAAGAGGACTGCAGGGTTTTTCAAGTTTTCCCAACTACCCGTCTTTGAGTTGCCTGCATACCGCACAACCGCACAATCTGCTATCCGTGGTCTTTCCCACAGCACCTAATGTTCCCACTTTCAAGACAAGTGGTCACAAACACTACTCTCTCTTTCTTCCTTAACCCTCTCTTGCTATGACTCTCCTTGAACCGCCATCATGCCTGCACTTATAGGCGGCATCCCCTGCGTGGCTGGTCGTAATAAATATGTGAAGAAAATCTCGTGATTTCCGAAATTGTGTCTGGCTTTAGGTGAATGGGGCATGTTTGCATGCAAGTAACAAACATCACAAGAGTTGATCTGAAGAATTGAGGCAAGCTTTAACGAGCAAGATAATGAGAATTGCCACATTACCCGATATGGGGAAGACACTGTTACAGACAAGCCGCTATCCGACTCAAAAATTTCGGATAATATCATCTTTGCTCCTGAATAATATAAACGAACTGGCAAAGGTCATGCAGTTCTATTTTATGATATAAACTAGAGATATCACGTTCGCCTTAATCTTCTGTAGACGAGACGACATGCATCGAACATACCAATTGCATTCCTGATTATAATACGTGATTTTTTGAAATATAACTTATTGAATAATACAATGGTTGTGAGTGAAGAGTTTTCCAACGTTTCCGTCTCCGCTATGAAGCTATATTTTATTATCAAATGCTTGGAAAAATCCAGAAGTTTATCATTTTGAAGCTAAAGGCAAGACAGGGAGTAAAGAAAAATACTGTTAACTTCTAAAGTAGAGAAACGTCCAAGATTTTCATTGCATCGTTAAAGTAATTTGGTAAGCAGTAAAAACATCTGTTGTTGTACGACTTTGGGCCATTCATTTTTATTATTCTGAAAAGATGATTGGCATACGTACCCCAATAGGCATTTTGAAGTGTCTTTGTATCTTGAAACTCAATTTTTTTGACGAAGATGATCGATGAATTTCTATTATTTTTATTTCTTTGATGGGCCTGTGGGGTTAAGTAATGAAAATCCATGAATAATTTGTTAATTAGCCCAAGAACTAGATTCATATTGTTACGTAAAACTTCGTTTCGTTCTACAAGAAATGTTGCGTCGATTCATATTGTTACGTAAAACTTCATTTCGTTCTACGTATTGTCCTTAATGTCTCTCAAATGGTATTGACATAGTATTTACTTACAAATTTGGAATTAATTATATAAAAGATATTATTTTTAACCATGACGCCAAAGTGTTGAGCAAATTTTTCGCTTGTAGACCTTTGAAAACTAAATCTGAACATGAAATTTCGCGCTGATAATTGTGTTCATGTTCCTACTATTTGTTGCATTGCCCGATGAATATTTGTTAAACCTTTCCTTGGTCGTCGAGTGCTTACGCTATGTTAAACAGGTAAAGCTTTGAACATCTTTTATTTTCTTTCATTACGAAGTTTTAGGAAATTTTATTTTTAATAGAATTAGAATGGTTATCGGATATCTGACGTTCGCGTTAATACAAGAAAGGTGGCAGGATATAAACTTAAAACAGGTTGCAGTTTACTGCGTGCACTCATCGAGCGACTAAGAAAACAAAATTAAAAAATGGGCATAATACGACTCCGTGAACACTTTCACGTAAAGAACTGATCAATAACTTGCGAAACTGTGGAGATATTCCCGAAAAGACAGTAAACGATTATTCATCAGAACATCAACAAGTTCAGTCCAATTTTCTTCTGAACCAAACTTTAACTACTTCTTAGCCTTTATAACTGTAACAATTCCAAGTCCAATAAAAGCAATATGGCAAGGATAAAAAATGTACGTGATTGCTATCTTGGGAACTAGAGTAGATAGTAGATAGACTAAACTCGAGTCTAGCCACCGAGAATTTTTTCAAATAATCTTAACCCACCTAAAGGTTATTAAACATTACATAATTCTTATAAGGATTTTTTTGAAACTTGAAAAAATCAAAATGAACCCATTTGAGGTATTAGGTAATTCCAGGGTTAATTTGATACAATTTATTAACTAAACTGTAGTTCAAAGTATTTTTTTTTTTTTACTATTGCTTTTAAAATTTATTAATTCAATAAAACATTGTTGTGCATTATTGTACAATGAGTTTTTATTTAATTTTAAAACATTTAAGGAAATTAGTCTATTGATTATTTTATTTTCAGTCTACACATCATCTAAATGTTGAACAATTTTGTTCAAATTTAGAACAATGCCATTTTGCGAAAGCAGTAGCATTTGTTACTTGATGCAGGTCGTTAATATGCTACAAGCACTTTGCTTTTACACATGATGGATGAATTGTATTATTTGTTGCAATTTTTAATGATATTGAAATTGTATATGAAGGCAATTTATTTGTCGCTACCGAGAAATGCAAGTATAATGATGTTGCTACGCGGTTCGTGACGTTAAAGTATATAGTAAATTAGGAAATTAATTGAATTTAACAGTAAAGATAGCTAATAGTAAAGGCAGTGGTTCTCAATTTCGAAACACAAGGGTTTGAATTAAAAAAGCGATTTTTCGTATTTTTCACTCACTACCTCCCGTCAGTTTTCGATAGGGAGTGTGCATTTATCTAAGATAATCTAATTGACATTTCTCTTCGTTCATCGTCGAGGGTTGCATTGCTATTACAAAATAATCTAAAAGTTAAATATATATTCACATTTCAGAAATAGACGCCAAAGACTTTTTAATATATTCTTGGTCGGTGGAGCACTTTAAGCCCCTTTAACATTACCTGCATTCTTCGTCGATCGAATTTATTCACTCAATGAACACCATCCGTACTTCTCAACTATCGAAATATCTAGCTTTTGTCTGGGGCGGAATATCTTGTTTCTTCTTTCCGGGTGATGCACATAAGTAATTAAAGAAAAAAGTTAAAACTTATACGTGAAGTAAATATGATCTTCCTGGGAGCTATGAGTCTGTTTACGGCGGTATGGTTAGTTAACAAATGTTTAGAATCTCATTGGCCTGGTTTTCTTAAAATCTATTTGCCAAGGCCTGTACTCAGTCAGAAGTCGGGAACTGTATTAATTGTTTCACCCTGATTACTCTGACACTTAAAGAAGACGGCACTAATTGTATGCTTGATCGAACCAAAATTCCAAATCATAATTGTTAAGCCATCCCTCAGTTTGTTATTGAGACTTGCGCTTATGAAGAAAGCCTGGTATTTGTAGCAAATTTTATATTTTGGTTACCCCAATGGCTTCTTTAAAAGTGAAGATGGCTTCCTATGTTGTCCCAGCATCACAGTATTCGCTTTACAGTTTGCCGTACTAGCTAGAACAAGCACTGTGTTCTCTCTGACAAACGAAATAAGTAAATCGAAACGCCCTAGGAATGGTCTATCATTTTTCATATTCCCAGGCTTTTCTTTTTCTAGATATTATTCGATTTTTGAATAGGACAGCATATGGAAGAGGTTTGCACTTTCGAAAAATGTCCGAAACTTTCACGGGGTTAACCGTATGTGCTTGCTTAAAAGGGCACACTGTGAAAGAAGCCATCTTCTTTCTCTCTCCTAGATACCAAAGCAGATAAATTTAAATGTTTTCACTTACATACGTTTATTCCGACGGTGATCGCTTGACTGCGTTCGGGCTTGTGATATCATGATTAATCTCTTTGTCGCTTAGCTTTGCAAATTGTTCATGTTCTAATACATGGGACGTATATGTTTTATACGCCTTTGGTTTCCACTTTGATTATAATTAAGTAGCGCAAGTGAATTGGACTCTCAAAATTAATGCTAATATCGATGCGGTTGATATGCAATATTCATTAACGTATTTACAAACATGTAATAAGCAACTAAGTGGATGCAACATAAATTTTATAAAATCTTTAAATATTTGAATATTTAAATATTTTGAATATTAGACGAGGATAAATTTGATAAAGTCAAAGTAAAAGATTTGAAATAATTTTGAGCTTAGATGTCGTGTATTTGAGGTACGTCTAAAGTCTATGTATCAGCTTTCGTGTACTTACTTTCAAATTAATTTGCCCTTGACTTGCAGTTCTTTTTGTTTTTAATTTTATATTAAATTTCATGGTTGAAAAATGCAAATAAAAGAAGGTATCATTACAGACTATATAGTAAAGTCTGACTAACATATTAGTAAATAAATATTAGAAAAACTGTGCAGCTTTGTTAACAAATAATGACATTGAAATACTTAAATAAACAACAAGTTGTGAAAAAATAGTAATAAAAAAAGAACAGAAGAAAAATGAGAAATGTGTAAATTCTATTGAGGGAAAACATGCAGAAGCACATAAAAAAAGAAAAACTATAAAAATTTGCGGAACTCATATAAATATGTACAACTTGTGTACACTGGCATAAAACAAGCATACAGAGTAAGTGCTTAATGTAAAAAATTTCAGAAAAATTCGTTTGCACTCTATATTCATACGTGCATATTATAACAGAAAGACATAGCGAGACAGGCTGCCGCAAAAGTATTAAACCTGTAAAGAGCAAAGTGAAAACTCATCAATATCAGTGTGAAGCGATACATTCTTTACGAGAGTTTAGGAAAGTTCACCTGTCCGCAGGGACAAGGCATCGTAATAAAAGGGTTGCTTATTATAAAATTGTGGCCGGAACCTGCAGGAACACAATCTGTCTGACTGGCGTTAATAAATCTGGGCTTTCTAGTTTTACTCTATCAGTTCTTGCACTAGTGAGGCATGCGATCGCTTTCTTGCTAATAGTTATCTTCCATATCCCTTTGAGCTTCCATACAACACTGAACTGTCTTGAGATAGAAGTGACATTTGTTATACAACCATATCAGCGTATAATGCTGAATCGAATTGAATCCACGCTAAGTAAAGTGGATTGAATCGTATCATTTTCCGCCCGACTCACCGTATAAGACCTATTTTAAAGAAGTCGTATAGGAAAAGAAACGAATAATCGATTGCATCGGACTATTTTCACCACGATCCAACATATGAAAGCTGTTTTATATTAAAAAAGCCGTTGTCTGATCTGTTCTGTTGACTGAATCGGATCACTTTCGCCATGGTTCACTATATAAAGACTATTTTATAATGTATTGCTAGGAAAATGTCATATTTGATGATTTGACTTTTCATGAAAATTATTCAATTTTCCAAAAAATCAAATTCTAAAGAAAGGGGACAATACAGTATGCATGCATTGCAGCTGGCGATTAGCGAAGAGATTAACAACATTTGGCAGAAGTTTAGCGAATTAAGCAATTAACGGATTGAAAAGGTCGCAATGAATTTATGTAATGTAAAAGAGTAAGTAAACAGACGATGAAGCGATTCGCAAAGTCAGTCGAGGAGAATAAAAGCATTGAACATTTAAATTTCTAAAAATAATCTGTAAATAGATCTTCTAAGACTTGTAAATAAAATTTAGACTTACGAACTTCACTTCAAAAGGAGTTGAATGAGCAACGTAAAATCACAAAAGGCGGTTTACGTCACAAGATAACATGATCATCATATTTGTCAAAAGGAATCCGTAAAGAAGTATGTGAAAAATTTAGGGATAAGAATACTTTTTAAAACGTTCTTCATATAAATATTTTTACAAAAAAATAACTTTTTATCTGACAATAAGTCGTATTTTTCTACATTTAAGATGACTAATGGTTTGATATATGAACTTAATATGCTGAGATTTTGACCACGTGCGTATGGCTGTCAGTACGCCTCCCTTATAAGGCATCTCATTAACCCAGGTGCAATTTTTGGTTTTTAATGAGAAACACCCACGAGTTGTCCGCTGTCAAGCCGCATCGTAACGTTTTTATGTGTTTTTTTTTAAATCGCTGCATACGACCAATAGTGAGACTGTAATTTCAAATCTACCGTCCTGTGGGATCGCAATTTTATCACAATTATCTTCACCGAATAACCGAGTAGATAAGAATAGCGACGATTAGGTCGATCAACGTTTGGGATTACTTGGCCATAGCTACAGAGAGTGCTTAGTCGGCAAAGACAACAGACTAAGCCGATCAAGATTATAACTCAGAAAGCTGCGGTTACACCCTGTCACCTATTCTCCACTTTTTGCTGACCATCACCGTGTTACGTATATAAGAGTTACCCAGAAGTCATAAAAAAAAAAAAAATTATTTCTTTCTGACTGTGTTACACATATAGACGGCATCCCCTGAGTGATTGGCCAAGTTAAAAGAAAATAAAAAATTGTGCATTTAAAAATTTTAAAATTCTCTTCACACTGTCCATACGACACAGCAGCTGTTAATGAACATTTGGCGTTATCTCCTACAGCCCTTATGCGTTTATTTGTTGGGAGGGCTTAATTCTTTTTAGACTGCCTAAACGACTTAAATTATTCTGTTTGCTTTTTTTTTCCTTTCGAACCTTTATTTAATGTTTCCTGTTATATTAATATTCCCATTAGAAAAACATGAAATTTTAATCTGCATGTCAAAAAGCATTTCAACATGCGTCATGCTTCTCTACCGGTGTACGCATATGTAATAAACATGAACGATGTGCGAACATTTTACATGTTTACTAAGTACATGTTTAGAATACAATATGATATGTCCTCACACATATCACACATAAACGCTTTGTAAAATATCAATAATGGAATTCGTTATAGAACAAGTGCTGCGTTTCTTTTCCACTTTAAATATAATTGCATTCTCTCACATACTTACTACAAATTGCAGAAAAATACATTTGTAACCGAAATCGATCTGAGACAATTTCTTTTATATGCCATGACAACGTTTTCATACTAAAACTGCTTTCACGATACTCATATACTCTTAGCTTCTTGCTAATGGTACGCGTTGTCTTCTTGAACACTTTGACAAAGTAAATTGTTTACAATAGCTTCACATGTGTAATTGCATACATAGTCAAGTGCATATCGGCAAGTGTGTGCGTGTTGCGAATGTCAACTAAGTGTGTGCTAAAGGCATTTATATGCTATATAATCTATATTTGTGTTTAATTTTCAAGTCGCCAGCTGCTATAATTCGTAGTTTAGCAACAAACATGTGTAGAATTTCTAATATTATTATTTCACTTAATTAGCTATTGTGGGCGTGTTTCAATATGTTATATTTAACACTTTATCTCATTCTTTATGACATGACGAATGTATATGAAACTGCTAGTAAATCAAAACATGTATGAATGGATGGGAAAATAATCGTTTGAACGGATAAATCAATAGAAAGCGAAGTCGATGTTGACCTTTGGCGTAACGAATGGACGCATTTTGGAATAGCTTTGGATCCGCATGAATAGGCGAGTAGGTAAGAATTGCGACTGTCAAGTCAGTGTTCGCTGATTCAAATCTCAATGCGAAAGAGTTCTTTTGGTCATAGCTATAGTAAGTACTTAATCGGCAAAGGCATAACCCTTAACGATTGGACACACATCCCTAGGCAGTGGCCACCCCACTCTATTTCTTTTACTTTCTTGACTCGTTAGGCGAATAGGAGACATCCACTAAGTGATTGGTCATACCAAAATCAAAAAGGAAAAAGAAAAGATGGGTTCAAAATGTCAAGCCAATCTGATAACGAATATCTATGCATTGTAAGGCCTTTGGCACATATTCCTAGTAGGGATGATGTATTAGTGGTAAGATAACCACTTCAGTCAACTTACGACTATAATGTGATGACCTTAAGCTAACTATACGTCCGTTGCAAACGCAATAATCAACTTACTTTACCTTATAATTTGATAGTTGGTTTGGCAAAAGCATATACAAAAGAAAGCTAAAACGTAAAAGAATTTATTTATGTACACATACTTATGTGTATTTGCATTTGTGTGCAATTGATACGCGTTCTTTTCTCTTATTTTTTCAATATTTAGAGAATGAGGTTTTCCTTACTATTTATGCATGTGTATATGTGTTCGCTCATGAATTGTTTGCACAATTGGTTTCCTTTCTCGTTATTGTTACATGCGCTCTACTTATTCTCAGGATTTATTTAAAGTTGTGATTGTATTACATGTATATGCGTATAAGAATAATTTTTTTATATTTAATGTAGATATACTTTTCCACTTATTTTTCATAAAATATAAGAATATATGCGAGGACATTAATGACATTTTCATATACATTAAACATATGCACGCTCGTACACAAGGTAAAAATGACGACAGACAGAAACTATGGCAAGGGCACATTGGAAATGTAATGCTTACGACCCTCGACGCGTGGCTGTGACCTCAATGAGAAATATTCCTTCAGTACGACAGACTGAGAATGGCTTCCACGCATCTTCATATGCACGGAGATTCCAAACACTTCTTCTAAATTCGTAATTTAGCGTACGGTAAAGCTAACGGTACAGAATTCCGTGAGATAATGACATGTATTCGATACACAGCCTCTTTCCGCATACAGGATATCTCGGATTGGAGCTGCCGCTATCACCCATAGTATGTCGCTTCATTTGACCCCCAATAATGCTATTATAACAGCGGAAAAATAGCTTCAGCCAGGTTCCTGCGATCGAAAATGACGCAATGGTGCAAGTAAAAGCTTGGACACAATTATTAACTCATTTATTGCTCCCTTGACGAATGGGATGAGACGCATATGCGCCAACTAGATCTATCAAGAAAGGCATCATTTAACATGAAACAAGGAGCGGTGGGGAATAGCAACGCAACGTTGATAGGGTTTCGCGGTACTCTCCACAAAGAGGGAAATATCTGCACAAGATCTTACGAAAGTCCACCAACAAACTATGTCTGCAGAATAATATCTGACGGTGAGGCCGCTGGTTCCTTAGTGAGCTTGCTGGCTATGGGAAGCGAGCCGTAGACTTTGTAGGGCTTTTTATTAGTATCTACAAAGATTTTTATTTTCATCTAATCTCGCAAAGAAAAAGAAACTAAAAATGCGTACATTCATCAGAAAAATTGACAGATGTACAGACGATTACTTAAACTGAAAACTTTAAAATTTCATTCACACAAAGTCTTCAAAAATGACGTTATAAAGACAACAATAAAATGACTCTAAATATAAACATTATACCGAATAGCCGGTTATTCGGTTAGGCTTTTGTCTCTTGCAAAGATAGACTTAAGTGTATTTTCTATGTAAGACATAATACGATTTTAAGTTCGTAAAAACTAAGAAGACCGCATTTGCTACTTAAGATGTAAATCGTTAACAGCGAACCGCATGGGACAAGCTTCGTTTTACATTGCCCACTTTCATACACCCCAGTGCGGTATAGTGTACGTTAACTACGATTGTTGCGTGGTCGTAACCATAATGAGCGCTCAATCTTTAAAGACGTAGCGCTTAGCGATCAGGTAAACAAATCGCAGATGGCAGCCACTCGCTGAGTCCCTTTTCTCACTGTTTTCTGACCATTACTCTATTACATGTATAAGATATATCCCTGTGTCATAAAACAAATATGATTCCGATATTGGAAGTGTGAATAAGTTTCAGCGAATTTTTTAGTAACAAGGTATTTCACTCAAAGTATTCCTCATCGCTACCTTCTACGTCTTCTTCGAAGCGATGTTCGTATAATCAGCCACCGATTAAAAGCTATGCTAAACGTAAAGAGCAATATCTGCTGATAACAGTAAGGAACGCAGCAGATTCCGGGTTAGTACTGCTAACGATCCGTGAAAAAGCGCTGTTATATGAAACCAAACGTTATCGCACCTTTCTATTAAGGTTATTGTTAGTAACGTTCCCTGGTGGTACTTTCATTTGGTTGGAATAAATCATAGTACACCAAAGCCAACTGACTTCAGGCCTCCCATGGATAATCACTTTTATCAACATTGGTAACATAATAGTTCGTCTAGACTGCAGCATAGTTATTTGGGCTTTGGACATTATAACGAATGCATTATTCATTACCTACAACGATCCTTTGAATTAAGTAGAAAAAGTTAAATTTCTCCCCTATTCTGTCATAAAACTCGACCTATTCAAAGATTTCAAAAAGTATATTCTGGACACTTATACTATTGCAAGACAGCGTGATATTACAGACAGTAAAGACAGTAAAGATAGAAAAGCCACAGGTATTTTCACTAACTTGTTTGAATGAATAGAACAGTGTTGACTTAAATGACTGATGAAATAGTAGTTTTTTTAACGCTGTTGTGTTTAAGCATTTGTGTGAAAATTTTGAAATTTTATGAATGACGAGTAATATGACATTATCAAGCGTAAAACCCACTATTGGTAACGTACCGTAAACTATTTTCTCATATTATTCGAGGTTTTAGAAGTCATCTTAAAGCGGTCATTAATTCAACCTTTTGCCTTGCGGATAACTTTTCTATGATTTTCATATAGAACAGACGTTCAGTCCCTTCCGATCTCGTTCAGAAGTGAAGTAACATTTTCAATAAAATACAATTAAAGCCTAGATAGGAAAAAGTGAATTTTCCTATCATCATCGTCACTGTATATAACAAAGAGTTGGTTGTAGTTTCTAATGAAATCTTTTTATGGGGAATGAGTTCCTGTTACTATGGACATCATTTTCACCGAAATGCTATTACTTGGCTGCTTTTGTCGAAAAATTTTGACAGTTGAATTTTTTTCATATAATGACTTTTTTTTAAATAGACCGTTATATGGGAAGTTTTCGAAAACGTGCGCCGATCCAAACCATTTTGAATAGCAAACACGTCATTGTATCAATTTTTGTCAAAATGCCTTAAAAATTGCGACTTGTAGCTTGAACACAAATATACATGACCAGACAGACAGACGGACTGACAGGCTTAGAAAAATTCGAAAAATGATTCTGAATCAGTATAACAAATGGTGTGCCTATTTGAAGCACTTTTGCATATTACATACGTCCGCATACCTATGTACGGTATAATCAGTGCATCATTATTTTGTGTATAACAAAAAAAACTTGTGCGGACTAGGTCTTGCTTATGCGTTGCTCCTCATCTGTTATTATGATTTTAAATAAAAATGAGCAAGGTTTAGATTAATTACAAGTGCTTGAAAAATTTTCATTAGAGTGGAAAATATTAATAAGTTTGAATATGAAATTAATAATTATTACGCGCGCGCCAGCGTCGTAAACCGTTAGCATTATTATGCTGTATACATGCCATAACATGCTTATGAAAGTTCATTTGCGTAAACTTTATGTGATTTTAACCTAATTCTCTTCAACGTAAAACTTTTTTATTGCAAAACTTCATACTCGAGTAATTATGAAATCTTTTTCCATTGAATTCCTTGTTCGTTACATAAAAAATTTAAACGAGAGCAAAAAACTCCGCATACCAATCATTAATTAGATTTATTTGTCAAGCAAATGTTTCTACACAAAAACGGCTTATCATTATGTGCGAGACAGTCTTTTCATTCTTCAGAGAATTGTTAAAGTTTCTCTCGACTTGTGAAGGTTTTTTTTTTTTACGTTTAACAATCAAGAGATTTCAATAAAACAAGAAAATTTTGCCAATTACTATGGTAACGAGTATTGTGCTTAACACAACACTTAGCTCATTCTCAGCTGGGCAATTTTTCTTTTTCATTCTAATCTATAAGAAACAAACAAACATAAATTATATAATAAGACAAGAAAAGAATGTATTCAGCTTAGGTTGACAAACTTAATGCAAAGCATTTGCCTTTTTTTTAAGGCTTTTAAAAAAATGTATTTTGCGTAAGTAAACAAAATATAATTTTAAAACAAAACACGTAAGAAGATTATAGTCAGGCAATGCCGACCATTACATACTCTCCACGAGATTGTCTAACACAATTCTTATTTTCATTATAGAATACAAAAACTATATCTTGTTTTATAGGAACGCAACCTAATGTAGTATAAGTTAATTTACGTGGTCGGACGTCAGACGGATAGACGGAAAGGCAGGCTTAGATCAATACAGATTACGATTCTGCATCGTTTGGTATAATATGTATGCAGAATGTATGTAACTAATGCTTAATATACCCTGTACCAAAAGTGGTGTAGGGTATAACAAGTAAAAACACTGCAATGGGCCGCGGTCTCCCATTAAATACCCTACGTGAACTTACAGTTATTCATATAACGATTTTTTAAGATAAACCGCTATATGGGAAAAGGTGGTCCGACCCGAACCCTTTTTCAATAGCTTTCGTACTTGAGCCAAAACACTGTCGTGTACTAAATTTCACGGAAACGTTTTAAAAGTTGCGGCCTGTAAATTGAATACAAGAAAACGAACAGGCGGACAGACTACCTTAAATCGATTCAAAAAGTGATTTTAAGCCGATCGGTATAATAAAAGATAGGTCCATCGCAAGTACTTGTGGGTGTAACGACTAGTCAAAATAAGGCATTATATGAGAAGTGACCGAAAATATGATCCGATCCGATCCATTTTCTTTGGCCAAAACATGTCAATGTAGTAAATTCCATCAATATCTCAAAAATCATGATCCTTAGGTTGAACACCAGACAATCTTAGAAGTTTGGATCGACTCAGAAAGACGGACGGATAGATGAACAGACAAGCACCGATCGATTTAGAAGGTGAGCTTAGCTCAGGTCTTTCTGGGTGTTGAATACATTCGCATAAACTTAGTATACTCTTGTACCACAAGTGGTGTAGGGTATAAAGACCAGAAAACAATGCGTGCTTTAAAAGCATAAGCATGCTAATGCAGAAATTTAACATGAAAAACATCTTTCATCACATCATGCGATATGTTATTAATTAAAACATAACAAGCTTATACTTATTTAATTTAAAATGTATGAAAAGTAACGAATGCCTACAAACGAATCATAAGATCTTATCTGAAGAATGTTGGACTTAAGCTGATCAAGGAAAGGAAAGGGATTTTAAAACTCATTGTCGAAGCTTTAGGCAAACGATAGAATTATGAACAGATAACTTGTACTCTTTGCAAGATGAGGCACACCACTGGTTCCTTGAGCCGTTTTCATCAAAATTCAAGTCATATGACTTCTGGATTGCGCCATTTTTCCGATTTCACTCCACCTCACTCTTGACTATTTTCGAATGTGGAAAAACCACCTCGGAAGGATCGTTTTAATTTCATTAAGGACATAAAGCCTAATTGAAAAATGCACTTTCTTAGGTAATGGTAATGATAGTAATAATGGTGACGTACAAATTTGGCATAGGTAAGGTACCGTTAAGCGAAAAAAAGCTAACCGTTTGAACAAGTCCAGACTATTTAAAGGGAAAAGTATCACTATCTTTATTGTATTGCAAATTGTTAAGATGAGACATGTCTGAGTTGGTTGGGTAAGATGGACCCCACGTAGAAAATCCACATGGATACCACAAGGAAGCTTCACTTGGGCGCCACTTTATTATAATGTAAAATTGTTATGAAGGTAAGAAGAAGATATTAATTTGTCTGATCTGATTTGTCAACGTAATGTTTGGAGAAAGCTATACGTGGACCTAGGCTTGCTAAAATGAAAATCACTTCGAACTATCGATATATGTCATGGAAAACTAGCTTATTCGGTAGTGACGGCGACAGTTAATCTCATCCCTTGGAAACACAGCAGACCGTTATAATTACCAGAAGAGAATGCATTCACGTGTCGAAGGGAAGCACGGACAAATGCAAGCTTATCTAACTAAACGGATCTGTGCCATATCCTACCTATGGTTTCCTATAGGCCGCATTCAACCTGTGATACCAACACTACGCACTGGAAACGTAACGTAACTAAGATCCAATATCAATAAGTTGGCTTTTCGATGAAACGAAATCGCTGCCACACTTGCTTTATAACATACTTAATGATATTTTATGCGTACATTTTTACAAACAATGAAAGGAAATCAATGCAAAGTTCATATTATTTGGTAGCAAATATATGTATGTTCAGTTTATATGGAAAAGGCAATACGTAGAATGCACATGCACATAATTTGTGTAAACAAAGGAAAATTCACTTCTCTATTACATGCTCCATATAAACTACATGAAATTTATGATATTTCTGTGTGTGTGTGTGTGTGTGTGTGAATGCACGTTCACTTGTAACGCTTATAAGTCATGCATGCGCACATGCTCATGCATTTTTAATACATAAGTTTTGGAAATTTTTATTGTGTTCTAAATTTTTGATTTTCGCTGAAACATATCGACGCTTTTGTTAAATTCCTCACTGTTTTTCCTACGTACTGCCCATGCATGGGAATATATATTAGATTCGTCATTCCCTTTGCAACCTTCAGTATAAAAAGTGTATGTAATATATTTTTGATCACCTTAAAAATTACCCCTCTTCTCTTCTTCTTCTTCTTTGCTTGTGTGAAAAGTCGAAAAAAAATGGGAATAGAAAGCTGAAATCCGGTAAATATTGCATATCAGTTGATCTAGCACTCATCTATCTGCCCGTCAGCATCTGTTTTGGAATGCTTCGTGAAAATTGAAATAGAATGGGGAAACTTCCATGCCTTTAAACTATCATTTAACGGCCTTAAAAGAAAGACCGGAAATCGATCTAATTCGCCTATGATTACGCCCATAAAAGGCAAAAGTGCAACTTTTAATATCTAATGATTTATAAAACTTGAAGCAGATATTTATCGAAACTAATAAAGCTGTCAAAAGAGGCTTTGTTCCACAAGTATGTCCGGAAAATCCGAACATGGCGAAGAGTTTACGACCTTTAGCAGGTACTGAGCTGAAACTTCATACAAAAGTTTCCTTTGTGGCAATCTAAAAATTTCCAATTAATCAGCTCAGACTTTTAACAAAACACTTTGCAATGCGAAGGTATTGCGTTTACTTAGTAAACACAAATATTTGCGCTCATGCGTTTTGATGTTTCCTCACTCGCATGCTGCAGTAAGCTGTCACTTTTCAAAGAAGAAAGAAAATAGCAACAGATGTTTTATTCAAATTATTGGCCTTTACTTGTGTACTTCTCTATGCCAATTTGTACAACGCCAACATAAATTTTCCTCTTTTTAAGCAAAAAACTCACCGAGCCATTTTTTCCCTTCCCCAAGATTTCCCTCAAAGATTTCGCAATGATTTAAAGTTTCCAGTACAATGCTCATCAACAAAAAGAGATGGTAATCGAATGAAACCAGGTCTGATGAATATGACAGTTCGCTTAGCAGATGTTAGTTCAGTGCTGTTAATGTTTCACGGACTAGTTTTACTGTATGGGGTCAAATGTCATTATGCTGTAAATCACGCATTCATGACCTTCAGCATATTGTGGCTACCGCTCATAATATAAAAATTGGATGTATAATTTCAGGATCCATATTAATGGTTCGCCTATCGTGCCTAATGTTCATCAATCGTTATTAATTAGTAAGCCTATTGTGCGAATTAAGCAGGAAACGGGTGCAAAGTTTCAAAAACATCTGCTATGTATACTGTGAGAGGTAATGATTTCTTACGAAAAAAGCAGAGTATGATAAATCCTTACAATGAAAGTATAGCGACGAGTAGCATTGTCCATATTTGTGCAGCTGGTATACTTCAATATAAATTTCAAGTCTATATAAGAGATCAGCATAAGCTTTCTGATATTGGAAAAAAATATTTCAATATTACTATGACAAATACAAACGAAGCGATAGAAAGACCTCTAAGCTCACCTATATATCTTCACCATCATCACTGTGCTCGCAGCTATAGCGGACATCTCCTGAGTGGTTGGTCATATACAAAAAAAAAAAATTATTTTTCAAATTCTAAAATTTTTAAGGGATGCAAGAAGATTACACACCTACAAACAAAGAAATGAAACAAATACTGTTTCCCTATTGCAGCGGTTTACTGCAGAGAGCTTAAAGAATTTCCTTAATCCTAAATTCAATTTAAAAATTCTCCAGACTCGCTTTGTTAAAATTTCAATTGTTAGTTTCTATGCAAAATGAAAAAAGATTAAGCTTTTGATTAAAGCATTTCTTTCTCAATTCAAAAAATGTACAAATGGAAAAAAAATATTTCTGTGTCATTATTCTCTGGCAGTATTCCCAACTGTCTGAACTCAATCGAAATGCTTTCCATAGGTGCTTTTAATTAACCCTAGCACTAATTAATAAAGCCGCTTCGAAGGATAAACTTCCAAACATGAATCATTACATCTTAAATATGATTGTGCCCTGATTTAAATTTTGAACACACTCCTTATGCAATGTTGTTGGGAGAAGTTAAAATTATTCCAATCAATTGCATCTTCTTTCACATCTTTGTCAACGAATTCATTTCTTATACATGGATTGGAATTTCTTGCATATTAACACTTTATTTACAGATTTTCATGTCATGTCTTATATTTCCTGATAACCTAATATAGAGTAATATAATATATATACATATGTTTTCTCTGTCAATTAAATTTTCCAAGCATATAGTAACAGAGAGTAAGTAGCACCAATTTTGACATGCTTTCAAATGCTTGAAAGTGGGTCTTGCATGTGTCACGCTATATTTATATATACTTTATCTATCCAACCAAATTGAAAAAAGAGAATTTCGAGATAAATGTCACTTTGGCTTAATTGTATTGTAATTTGTTGATGTTGTTGATAATGATGATGATGATGATGATGATGATGATGATGATGATGATGATGATGGTGGTATTAACGAAAAACTACAACACTAAAAATAGCAAAATTAATCTGTAATTAATTCTGTTTTCTCCCTCTCTCTCTCTCTCTCTCTCCATCTCTCTGCCTCTCCAATGAATGAACAAATATTTGTGAATATATGGCAAAAATTTTCGATTTAATAACGTTCGAAAGGTGGAAGGGATAGCTTAATAGAAAGAAAACAACATGAGTGTCTTAATGTACATTTAATTTATTTATTGTTTTCTTATTACCACTGTTTGATGATGGTTAAGGAGAAAGCAGATTTCATTAACTGGATTAAATTACACTCCTAAGTTTTATTTTTACATCTGCTTTATGAGAATCGACAATTGCTAAAGTCTTCGTAAAGATCATATTGAACTTTCGTTATACTTTCACAAGCTCTTGCTTTGAACTTTAAAGTACGTGTTTTTACAAAATTCATTGCTTTTCATTTCTACATAACTATCATAAGTATGATATATAAATATATCAGAAATTCATGTTTTCAGTAAGTATGATTGTCGACTTTAATGGCCTTTCCCTTTAACACAAAGGTGAGTAGGGCTTATTATATATATAAAAACGTTAATCTGAAAATTATATGCAAACAACATGATATGTATGACCTCTTCAAGACGCAAAATTCTTGTGTAAACAAATAAAATGTTTACATTATAACATAATCGTATAAATGTATGCAAACACTATTGCCGCCAACTACACAAAGAAGGAGACAATAAATATCCAAGAGAACATTTTTTTGTCAGCATAGAGAAGCCAATTAGAAGCAAAAGTCATTTCATGAAACGATAACGAAATAAGAATGCAGAAGATTTAATGCCAAACAAGGCCAGCAATGTGCAGGAGAGCAACTTGGATTGAGTTCACTTTATATTTAGGCTTACAATTTGAAAGCTATTATATTTTACATATAGACATGTGGAATCTGAGGTTAGCTAATAATCCAACTCAGTCCAAAAATACTCTCTTATGCTATTCTCAACGATTGCAAAGAGAGAAATTTTAAAGCCACGAATCTCCATTTCTTTTTTTTTTTTTGACTTGGAAATAAAAATTTAATTCCGTACAAGTCTTACAACTACATAATGAGATCAAGTATCTTCTCCCGCCACATTAAGGCGAAATATTATTTTGAAAACAAGCACAAACATTATAATGGGCCACTAACCACCATTATATACCTCAAATCACCATACAGGCATTCATAGAAAGACTTTTTAAAATAAGGCATTCTACAAGAAGTGGTCGAAAAAGCGGTCCAATCTGAATAATTTTTAATCAGGTTCGTCCTTTGGCAACGACACGTTAGTATACAAAATTTCAAAAGTTGTTCTAAACCAATCGATTAAATAATAAGTGGGTCTATCTCAAGGCCTTCTGAGCGGTGCATACATCCGCATATCCTTGTAGCACAAAGCGTTTAGGGTATAAACCCGTTTCCAAAACTAAGCTTCATGTGCTGGAACCATAGAATACTTTCATTGAGACATCCTGTTCCATAGAGCAAGAATGCGTAGACATATTAGAAACTTTTGAAAGCTATCTGTACTTTTAGCCAGAATATTTGTTTCGTCGCGACAATTTAAACTAGGCTAGGGCCAAAGTATCGATGATACAATCCTCCTATCTAACGAACAATGTAAATTTTTTTTTTTGGAAAAATTACCATGATTCTACTTGAGGACCTTTGTCTGCTTCTGGGTATTTTTCAGATCATTCCTTTGGAAAAGCTGAGATTGCCTGATGTAGTATTCTAAGCAGACAAAGCTGCGTGATTCCCGACTAGTGAAAGCATCAAGTAATTAAAAACGAAATTTGATCAAAAAAAAATGCCTTTAATAAAAAGTCCTTAAATCGCAGAAAGCTATTCGCAATTCTATATTCATCGCCTAAAGTTTCCTTAGGAAATAGATTTGTACTGCACACGAAATTAAACCTATTGGGTAGTGCAATAGTAGTCTTTAGTATTTTGAATATTTTTAGCTTTCTCAAGATTTAAGGATAATTTTCATGAAAGACTGAATAATAGTGGTTTTAGACTGAGAGTTATTTCAAGGGTTTTGGAATATTTCCGTAATTTTAACTGTCATCAGAGCGGCGGATGATCACGTAACTGAAAGTTAGATGTCACTTTCGCATTCAGCTGTTTAGCAAAAACAGTTGAAGACATAAGCGAGAATTGAATTTCTCATACATGATTAAGTCTGGTAAGACTTTAAAATTTTTTAAATTATCAATAAAATGTTTGCTGGTACTGCTTGATTTAAAATAATAATAAGCGAACGTTGTTATAAAAATGGTTTGTTTGATAGCATTATCTTGTCGGTAAAAGAAACGACTATCGGGAAAACAGAGAAATGAGATGAGACAGTATTGCAGTCTTTCACATACGTGTAAATAAAAAAATCAAGCGTAATATAACGATAATTGAAGTGCTGGCAAAATAAATCGTTATGAATATGAAGAACATGAAGTGCTTGTAATCTACTTTAAATTGGATGAACGGATATTTACACTTAGAAAACAATTTGATATTGAGATATAAAAATTCTCTCTCTAAAGATATCTCAACATGTAGATGGATAAGTGTGCGTGTGGTCAGTGTGATTGTGAGTGCCGACATTAATGGGATCTCATGGCAGAGTAATTTTTTTATTGTTAAGAATTTTATTGGAATTTTGTTTATTTTTGAGAAAAACAGTTAATTTAAATATTTTACTCTCTTGTCCCATAAGCTGCTCTCCTAAACTTATATGTATGTATAATGTGTTTATTTGTTTTATTGTTGAGTAGATTTGTTTATTTGTTACACTATTAGTATAGAGATACAAGTTTCAACAACAATGCAGAGGTGTTTAGCTTTTATTTATATTTTCTGCTTTTGACGTTTAATATACATTCAACACTATAGCCCGACACAACATGGTTACGGATGTTTGTTATTGTTGTTAGTTTACGTTCGTTTATTCGCGCATATATAGCATATAGTACTACCAGCCAGCTGCATACCTATTGCATCGCACGCATACGGTGTATAGCGTCATTTTCAATAGAAGAGACAAAGAATGAACACGAGAGTGTGATAATACCGATTGTTAAACACGTTTTTCCCGTGGATGCAAGAGTTTTCCACATATGAGACAAGGAACAAATGGCACTAACAACAAGAATTGACATTAATGTGTTCAACACGGTTGCCACAAACTTCAATCGTCTACATAAGCGTGGGCTGTATGGCTGACTAGCTGACTGCTTTGGTTTGTTGGCAGGCTGGCTGGCTTTCTTTCCTTATTTAATTCGGTTACCATATGAAAGCCAAAAACGTGTGCACATTGTGTGTTGTGTGTTATAAAACAGCGCCAGTACACTGTTATTGTTAATCGAGTATGTACGTACGTACCTACTGAGTGCGTATGTATACAAGCGTGTGCGTGTAGTTATGTTATGTAGTTTTTCATATGACGCTATTTGTTGTTGATCTTTTGTCAACAGTGTGGGTAGAAAAGTATCCGTACGCGCGGGCGTTAAGTGCGTTTTCATTTATGAACAGTTTGCATACTAAACTCTGCCGCGTACTTATCTTCATTCAAGTGCGTGTGTTTTTTTTATAAAGCGTTATATATGTGTTTATATTTCATCTTCCAAAGGAAATAAACAACAAGCTTTTGTTTATATAAAAAAAAAAATAAATAAATAAATAAATAAAAAAATATCAATAGAAAATTTTGTATAACAAAAATTAAAATAAATTTAAAAGGAAAGCGTAAACTTCATAATAACTTCCGCGCGAATTAAAAAAAAATTAAAAAAAAAAATCATCAAAATAAAATGTTTTTTAATGAAAACTTTGAAAGTGGTTTGTGCTCGCATTTCCCTAATTAAATTTACATACAAATTTTATGAAATTCATAAATTTGCGAATGTTTATAACACTTTTGAGTTAAGCAAATATTTTAAGCCAAAACCAAAGTGTATACCACTGTTAAAAAAAACTACTTGACATAATTTACATTAACATCAAAGATTACCGAACACAGTGTTTGAATAAAAGTTGAAAACAATTATTTAGGTAAGAAATTTTTGAAAAATATTTAGTGAATGCAACAAATCGTAGGGAAAGTCAATAATATTTGTAAATGTCTCGAAACTGTTTATTTATCAATGTTAAGGTTTGATTTCATCGGCATTAGGCATATCGAGAAGCTTCGAACTATGTCACGCTTCCTGCGTTAAAGCTTTCCCTTCTCATTATGTTAATTAACAAAACTGAAACTCATTGAAGATCGTCTGTGAAAATATGACTTAAGCTTGCATATGCCAAGAACCAGAAAGGAAATTGTTTTAAAAGGTCGGTATAAAATTCAGATTTCACTCCAAGTTCGGTTTGACAGATATTTTCCTTTTCGTTTTGTTTTTTATGTGACCAGTCGCTTAGCGGGTCTTTTATGAACGGCCGGGTATGGGTAGAGAGGGACAAAAGGACAGAGAGCGACAGTCTTTGTGTAGGTTTATATATGTATGTGGGAGTGGCAAAACAAGTGCAGGCTACTTCTATGGGAATTTCCCCAACTAATGACGTACACACATAGATGGATACGAAGAACATTTTTCAGTTATATGCCATAAAAATTTTAAAAGTTAGCTTCCGTAAAGTCCATAAAATGTTTTTACATATGGCAATAAACAAGAATTTCGGGAAGTTATTCAAAAGATGTGATATAATACCGCAGTAGAGATCTGCCGTAAATTAAACTCATCCATGCCAAGAAAAATCGAAGCAGTCCTTTAAAACATTTGTAGTTACACCCACAATTGTCGATCTGAATTGATTTCTATGGAAGTGATAACTTCTAAGCACAAAATATTGCAGTATTTCTAAGCTTATATTTAACGTAATCCTAAAACCATTTTTAGATAACGAAATGTTCCTACTTTAGAAATAAGTATTTAATACAAAATCTAATAGAGGGAAAATGGAAAAGAATACCCTCCACCATTATAATTAACAAACATTTGTATTTCTATCAACCTCTACATATGCCGTGTTCGTACGTCATGGTGTCCACAAACTGTCCGCAAAAATTACTACCTTAGACTTATATTCATAATCCCACCTGTGTGTGGATTAAAATTTTTTGAAATTAAAAAGAAAATGGGATTACAGTTTGATTTAAATGTTCATATAGAAACGTTTTTTTAAACATCTATAAATATAAGATTAAGTAGAAAATGTTCTCAAAACTGTTTTTAAAGCTTTTCTGAAAAGTTTTTCTAATATAATTTTGTAATCACTTTTCAAAAAGAAGTTTTTAATACATTTTTGTATGTCTTTACCGCTAAACAAGAAGCCACTTTCTGCTAACGTTTTCACTCATTTGTCCTGGAGTTTGTGGCATGCACCATTTAAAGCTACCGCGGCTACTTTTTCAGGTCTAACTGTCCTTGGTACAGTCTATTATTAGATATCTTTCCCATTGTTGAACATAAATGGGCGCTTCTCCCTTCTTGTCTCTTTGCACATTGCTAACCTTGCGTGCATAGCGCACTTTCCCCGACTTGTCTGAAAAAAATAAAAAGTGCTGTAACGCTTTTTTCAATCATTTCTTAAACAAAATTTTAGACCAATATCCTTGATAAGTTGAGATTTTTGTTTCTTTTTTCAAAATTTACCACATTTTTGCTTAAGCTTTATTCGCAATCCTTGCAGAAATTTTTATTAATCTCCATTTAAGAGGCTTTATTTGTTTTTTTTTTATTATTCTTATATACATTTATATAAAAAATAAGTAAAAACAGTACAATGTGCCACGGCCCACGATTAAATACCCTACAGTTCCCTACAGTTATTCAAAATCAAGCGTTGCATTGGAAGTGTTAAAAAAGTGACCCGATCCATAGCACTTTCAATAGCATTCACTCCTCGACCAAAATCTTCCAATGCATTAAATTTCCTCAAAATATCTTGAAAATTTGCTACCTGTAGCTACACATAAGAAAGCATGACAGACGGACAGATAGATGAACACACAAGCACCGATCGATTCAGAAGGTGAACCTACCCCAGGTCTTTCTGGGTGTTGCATACATCCGCACAAACTTAATATAAGCTTGTAGCATAAACGTAGGGTGTAGGGTATAATGAAAAGTTTCATAAAAGGTTGACGTTATGGGGAAAGGATTTCTCTATACACTAATGGCTCGTAAAAATACATTATATATTTACTTAAGGCTTAATTTTTAGTTATTCGTAAGTTCATAGAGCATTCGATAGTACTTCTCCCGAATTGCAGATAAGTTGAAAAGGATTATATTTTAACATTCGAGGACTTTCTTGCGTATACTGAACAAGATCTAAAGGGTGAACAGAGACTACTTTGTATAATTTTCGTGGCTTGTTAATAAAACAATGTAACCAGGATTCATATAAAGCAACCACGACTCCGAATCTCAAACGATGTTCGACATAGCGTTATAAATGTCTTTCCTCCGGTAAAATTTTGGTGGTGTTTCATTATTGTTTTTTAAGCTCTCTAAGTAATGAAACCGTTCTTTTCCTGAACGTAATCTAGGAAAGTGGACATCTGTAGAACGTAGGAATTAGCAGATAGAGAGGTAAAGTAGTCAAAAGGAAAATTGCCCCATAACCTAACTTCCTTAAATTCCTTCACGCTACTTTAAGTGATCTCTCTTATACATATTTCCATAAATGAAATGATAAATTTAATATGCCCGAGAGTTTATATGTCGTGTTAAAGACTACTCTGATCTGCCCACTCATTTTATTCGAAAGCTTTAACGCTAAAAGCAAATCGCTGAATGCATTTAAAGTAAGTGTAATGTTGTTGTTGGGACTTAAATAAAGACCTTAAAATGGTTTCCTAGTAATGGGCAACAAATGATTGAAATGTTCTTTAAAATTGTTAGCTTACTTTTGGACGCTGGAGAGTAAACATCAATGCAAACATTAATGAAACTGTAGTTTCAATGAATTCAAAGGTATTTACAGAAACTTTTTGCGAAAAATGAAAAAAAAAACAAAGAGAAAAAAGAGCAAAAAGAAACTGAAAAATTTCTTCGCAATAAAGCTTTTGCAGGGCAAATGTTTAATTTTCAATTTGAAATTTATAAATGTGTCGAAATGCAATTGTGTTAATTAAGAGTAATGAGCTTCGCACCGTAGACAGGAATTCTTTATTTCCAGAATAACTGGATTTCAGTTATGCACGCATGCATCTGCGAACACGCACTCATTCTCAATACTTTCTATAGCGAAAGGAAAAAAAAAAAAAAAAGCCATAAAGAAATCATTTACATACTTATAGATGTGCATAAACAAATTTGTATACGTATAGAATGTATAAGCTTTTGCCTCATGCTCTCCGTTTTCCACCAAAGCGATCAAATGAAGAAAATCTGTTGGATGAGTTGGTGGAAAATTGCATATGAAAACTTTGCAGCAAGAGAGAGAAGGAGAACGAGTTCATTGGCTCTTCATAAGCATCTAATGTACGAATAAACAGAAACCAGTAAACATAGATTCAAGGGAAATGCAAATGAAATTCAATAGCTGTTGATATGCGAACGCATTTAATCTTTACATTTTAAGGTTAATAATCTCTCTCTATATATATATACGGGTGTTATATATGAAATTTTATATTTTCGTAAAAGAAGAAAGTGCTATGAAAATGATACGCACGTTCAAGTTGCATTGTTGCTCTCATATGACAGTGAAAGAAAAACTAAACTTTTTTCTATTTTTTTTTTTTTTATTTTTTTTGTTTTGCATTAAATTCCTTCAACTGTTTATTTATGAAAGTTATTTGAAAATAAATTCAATCGATTTAAATGATGATAAAACCTCTCTTAAGTGATACTCTTAAATTTCAATAATATTTTTATGACACATTAACTGAAATTTTATAAACACCGAAGGCAATAACTTTAAATAAAGAAAAAAAAATAAAAAAATTTAAATATAATTTGTTTTTAATGCACTCAATTATATACAAGGAAACATTATTATTTTTGCGGTTTGTTTTTAATAACTTTTTTTTTTTTTTGCAATTAATTTACAAATTAAATTATGAACTTCATAAGAAAGAAACCATCGGCTAATAAACCATACATTTTGTGGCAAGACAGTCGTAATAGCAGGGATTCCAATTGTGTAAATAATTCTGATAAGAGTACACGGCCGTGTTTTGAAAAAAATTACAATTATAATTAGTAATGGAGTATAGTGGTATACAAAGTTTATCGTGCTGTTTGAGTCAACTATGCGTTAGGAAGTTTAATGCCTTTTCAAAATAGTTTGCTCCCAATACTCAACATTCTCTCTGTCCGTCCATCTCTTTGAACGTTTTCCCACCACTTCTCTATATTTCTGTCTATTGGATCGCGCCCTCAAGTGCCAGTCACCCTGCCGTTTTTCGACTTCTTCACCGGTTTATTTCCTCGTGTTTCATAAGAAAGGCTTAAGGAAGATAAAGTTTATCGTTCTGTTTGTATCATCAAACTAACCATTCAATCAATTTTCAAAAACGGAAAATAATGGAAACATCTACTCATTAATTCATATATCCATCCATCATCCCCTTTGCATTTCTTTGAACGTCATTTCTTTACTTCTCCGTCTTCCTGTCTATTCGATGGTGTCTCAGGTACTAGTCAACCTGACCGTTTCTCCACTTCCCCATCTAGTTGCTACTTCGTTGCTCGGAAGCCAAAGTCTGTTATTCTGTTTACATCACTAAAACATGCCAATCACTAACCTTTTGACGTATTTTCAAAAACGAAAAATAATTTAACAATGGAAATGTCTATCCATTTATCCATCTTTCCATCCATCTATATATCCGTCTATCGTTAGCTCCCTCCGTCTCTTTGAGTATCTTTCTCTCTGCTTTCTTTGTCTTGCCGTATATTGGATTGTGTCTCACGTGCCAGTCAATCTGGTCATCTCTGGATTTCTTTACCTTTTTGTTGCTTCGTCGCTGATAGAAAACTCACAAGAAAGGCAAAGTTTGTAGTTCTGTTTGTATCATCTATCCGTTTATCCATCCATCTCTGTGGCCATCTCTTTTTGCGTGTTTCTCTCTGTCTCTCTGTCTTCCGGTCCATTAGATCGTGCTCCCACGTCTCACCGCCGACCTGGTCATCTCTCGACTTCTTCATCTGTCTGCTTCCTTGTCTTTCATAGCAAAGACATAAGGAAAGCAAAATTTATCATTCTGTTTGTATAATCAAAATCTGTCAATCACTAACCATTTAACGTATTTTCAAAAACGGCAACCAATACGTATCGTTCCGTGCGCTTATTTTACCGTTTACCATCCATCTATTCCTTTGTTTACTTCTTCATCTTGCTGCCTTTATCTGCCATACGACAGCTATATAATGAACGTAATGTTTGTGATGACTTTGTAGTTCCGATAAGGATAGATCTTCTCCATTTAAGTACAAGTCTAAAATCCAGCAAGCTATGAATTTCTTCTTCGTATTCGTTAAACTTCCTAAACTTTTTAGTTCTTAATACACGTTCTTATTTTAATTTCAATTTAATTTTATAAATAAAAAAAATAAGTTTTAAGTGAACACACACGCGATCTAACATTTGTCAGTGTGACAGCCAACTGCAAATTGTTGATGAAATCAAAGTGATTGGCTGGATTGAATTTATCGTAAATTCTCGCAGACAATTTACAATAGGAGGCAAACATGCTTATATATCTTACCACCCACCCAAACGTATTGAGAATAATGAAATGACGCAATAAACAAACAGTGAAACTTGTACATGTCAGTCGTTGGCATCGAACGTTCAATAACAAGTACAAGATATTGGTGGCAGTGCTTGATGGTAATACTGTCATTGTTGCTTCCATGTACGGGTAAAAGGCTACATATATACAATATAATATAAATGCAATAAAATATATGTACAATGTATGTATATATATATATATATATGAATGACAAATGCTACATTTTGTTATTTCCGTTTTCGTACGCTTTCGCCATGAGACATATGCGATTATGCGACATATAAGTATGTGGGCTGTAAAGACTCGTTTTCGTAGAGAATGCATGTGCAAGTTTTTTTTTAATGCTTTCTTTTACGAAATTTGTGGGAAATTTTTCAAAAACAAAATATTATATAAAAATTTTAAATTTATTTTCATAAAATTAACATTTTTATCTTAATCCTGTTTTTCTTCCAATTAAACTAAAAAGGATTGGAGAATAAGTTTCCGGGATTGAGACGAGTCATAAAACACGTTTCTTGCTTTCCTGAGCTTTCCGTCAATAGTATTGAATATTGAAATTTCAATTTTTTTTTTTTGAAAATTTTCATATAAATGCAAATACATAGAAATAGAAAAAGTTCGTTCTTCGTTTGTTTTTTCTATCCAGTTGAGAGCTATATTCCATTTAGAAATGTACATAGAAAATGTTTTTGTAAAGAGTTGCTGTTGCATCAACTGCTGCTGACAAATACATTTTTATATTAATGTCGAAATAAATAGAAAAAGAAAAGTGTTATGACAAGCATTGCTTTGTTGGCTTCTTTTCATTCAATAGGTGCTTGCGTATATTTTGATCAACGACATCTATTGGTGAAAATGATAAGTCGATGCAGAGCATTAATGTGCACAACGGTTAAATTCGATAATTTTGACTTTTCTCTACATAAAATAACAGTTTTCCATTTAGTATTATTGAGTTATCCAGTGTATCCAGTGCAGACGCTACTCATGGAACGTTCAAAATTGCATTTTCGACATTCATTACTTTTGGTATTTGCTGTCGAAGCCCATCAAACGCTTTTAGAAGCTTATGCTTATGCTTATGACGCTGCTCCATCGTATCCCAATTGCCGGGTTTGGTTTCAATGGTTTAAAAGTGGGGATTTTGTCGCCTAGCACAAACAAAATCCTGATGGATCAAAAAAGGTCGAAGACAATGAATTGCAAGATTTATTGAACAAAAATCCAGTTCAAACTCTCAAAGAACTTTCGAAAGGCTTAGTAGTTGCTGAATCAATCGTGTCTAGACATGCAACTGAAAAGATCCAAAAAGAGGGAAAATGGCTAACACAAGAATTGAATGAAAACGCCTTTTGGAACCGTTTCAACATCGCGGCTTCATTGCTTGCCAGGCAAAAAAGGAAGAGCTTTCTGTGGTGTGATGCGACTGGCGATGAAAAGGGGATCCCAAGCGCAAAAGGTCATGGGCTAGGCCAGGAGAACCATTCACATCGACACTGAAGCGGAAAATCGATGCCATGTGTTTTGCTGTGCGTAAGGTGCGATCAGCAAGTGTATTGCGAGCGGCG